>JALPQI010004695.1:0-64094 GCA_025490895.1 Thaumatotibia leucotreta
GCTAATGATGTGTGCTATCACACGTTTCCGGTACTTTTTAAATTTGTATTCCATGTTATTAGTTTAGTTGATCAGAATTTTGCCCACTAGCATTTTCAATTAAACTTAAGTTTTTTTAAAAGTTGTGTATCAACAACCTACTAGATGGATAACAGTATTTGTTGAATAGTATAGGAAAGCTATTCACTGCAAACATTACACGTACAAATTGTACGTTGTGACACAGACACCATAATTGACATGTCAAAATAGCAACTACTCGCATATTTTAGCGAAGCATTACAACTTACAATGAATTTAAATAAGAAACATCGTAACTTAATCAAGTAAATACACAATAGTGACTTACTTGGACAGAGAACTAAAACACTAATAAATCTTAGTATAATATAAATCACCATTTCAATAGCGAACAAACAAATTGGTTTTCCTACAAATAATATTTTATGGCAAAGCTTGAGATAAGGCAAGCACATAACTTTACGGAACTCTAACTAACTAGTCCAACCGGTCCAGATTGGTGTTCGGTTTAATTAGAACAATTGTTTTGGTATATCTGGAGGTTGTTTAAGCTTCAATGAAGTAATGAAGTAATTATATTTTTTGTACAAGCAACCTAGCCGAAATGTGCCTTAGTTCTACAAAATTATGTAGAATATAATTAAGTCTTCATATAGTGCGCGTAAATGCAAGCCTTATTGCGCTAGTTATGTATTTAGATCGATTAGTAAATATCGCCTGAACTAAAATAAAAAATACATTCTACTATGACCCAACATTTTAAATACGTATAGGTACCTATAAAACAGTACCAAAGCTTTGAAAATATCGTCGATGTTGTAAATATTTTCTATAGATAACAACACACACACGAAGACCTCAAATACTTTTGGCAAACCAATCTTAACATTTTGATGTAAGTTTAGAAGTAATTTTCCCTTCAAATGTTTGATAAAACGATGTCTACATTCGGTCAGTCTATCGATCATTTTGAAGAGATTAAAATTTCATTATCATCCATTACGAAGTTTTTATGGTTAGTGCGTATTAGTCGTATTATGACGAATTAATTGGTTTTATACACATTTATATGTTTTTAACTTCTTAATTTATTCGTTTACATTTAATAATCTTGTTTATAACTAATGAAGGATAAATAACTTACCCGAAATTATGTGCGACAATATTTTGAAACACCAATCAGTAAACTATGATATAAATTCAAATATTCTTACCCACTAATTTTACTAAATAATTGAATACGTTTCTCTAACCGCAAAGTACTTAGCAAGACGCATTACTTATGTATGGATAATAAGGAAGCTAAGCGACCTACAGACTTAGCACAAATTTGTATCGCCTCAAAATTTCAAATCGACTTATAAAAGGGGAGGCAACTTGTACTATTACGCCTAATTTCTTATTTGATTATTCAATCAATTATAATTATGTTATGAATCTGAACCGAATTAGGGAACAGGATTCATTGAACAGTCAGGAAACCCGAAATCACGATATCCATCACTCCGGGCGCCGGATGGATCCGAAACAGCAGCCGTGGGAATCCACGCTAACTACAAAACTATATGCAAATCTGGAAACCGGGCACATTATAAAAATGCTCTAAGCGGTTACATTATATTATAGATTATTTATGGCGTTATTTGTTGTCATTGTAAATTAAATGTCATTTAGATTGTCATCGATGCCATTTCGAAAAGCTAAAACGGTGTTTCGTGGCGATTTACCCATAAAAAGTCTTCGGATTATAATTTGTAACAGATTGACTTTATGAGATAAACATTATATATATATACTGAACGTCACCAAGCGTAGTTTTTAAATGATGGATACAGAAATTAACGATTCTTATAAATTCTGATAATTATTAAAATAAAAAACGTGTAAAGTAAATCCATTAACATACAAACTTGCAGAGACAAAGAAACGAAGTCGACTGACACTACTCGTAATACCTAAATAGATAATAAGATTTGAGATTCAGTCATGTAGGGGCATAGCACTGAATCTACCAATCACAACACTCTAAGGGCCTGCAAACATACCTTTTAATTTACCAACTTAGACTTCGATGAAAAAATACATACGGGTTCCTACCGAAGCCTTTAGGTATTCTTGTCTATGTCTCTCTTGGTATCAAAATACATTTATAAATTTACGTAGCTGTATGAACTTTATGAACAATAGGTGATTATCGTCCTTCGTAGAAAGTCAAAAGCGCAGCGTGTGCGCATTGTATTTGCGCGATCTTTCAAAAGATCATGAATCGCCTATCGATTTTTCAATTAGGAACCGATTCCGAATAATACCATCGGTTAACAAGGTACCATCTGTTTTCGATTAATTAAATTTCTAGAAATAAAAGCGACGGGTCGTCCAAGTGAAATGTTTAATATGATCTGTGAGTGAAATAAGTGTGTAATTGATTGACCTTGTGTCAAATTGATGGTCCGTATAAATGTGTAAGAATAATTTAGTTGAATGATATCTTTTGCTGGTATTTTTTTTATCAAAAAGTGATTTGCTTAGTTGATAGGTTTAAGTAAATCTAATAAATAGTGAGCTACAGAAAATGTAGGCTTGGAATTCTACTACGTGTGTGTATGTGAATTTGCTGAACTGCATATGTTGACAACATGTATGGGAGTAATATGAATGTGTCGCTGTAATACTATGCAACATCTAGTCCCACTATTCAATAAACTCAGGTCTTAAGGTTCTGCAAATAAACAAGCAAAGATATTGGTTCAATCGTAAACTCGGGTACGGAATCGAATAACGGCGAACGCAGTTTATGCTCTTGGACTATTACAGACGGCTTGACCACTTCTAATAACACTATCGGTCATTGATATCGGCTTATAATGAATCCAGTATTCATGAAACTCAAATAAATAGCTTTTTTATTGTTGCCAAACACTCGAAATTACGTATAGAATACTACAAAAAGTAAAAGTAGTTTGTTTAGTAAATAGCAGCATAACAGCAGCAAAATTGTGATTTGTATTTTTTTTATTGCGTACACACATAGATATATAATATATATATAATTTGTCGCCGTTGTCGGACACGACAAGGAGGACTATATATATAGCAGGATCATGATATACATTGCACTACACAGGTAATACAACCTATTTATAGATCAGTAAACACGAAACTTATGGGTCCGCTTCGAAGCGACGATTGGTTATTCAAATCTTTTGTCCTCCGGCTAGGTGAAACTGAGTTGGTCCACGGTAAGCACTACTAACCAAAAAAATAATACTTTAAAAGCAGTTGTCTTAAATGTTATATAGAAGTAGGCGTACCGGTTCCTAATTGGTTATAGTTACATAATGTAAATTAACAATATTAATTTTTGCAATTTTTTCTACCCCAATGAATTATCATTGGCCTATCTACAAAAACCTACTTCTATGATCATTAGATCATAGAAGTAGGTTTTTGTAGATAGGCCTATATTGAACTTGTATTATTTTTGTTGTCTGATTCTATGGTCACACAGACACTGAACTAATTTCCAATAGATTGCTATTCGTATGTTAGGTGCGACTGTCAAGCTGGTAGGTACTAGATGAGCTTTTTAGTTTCTAAACTAAGTTTTGGATAAATGTATGGAAGAAAGTATGAGTACTACTTTGGTATTCCAAATAAAGTAGAATCCCATAAATGTATGCCAGGGAAGTAAATAACTATGTAATGTAATTTAAAGTTGTTATTTCTGTAAATTTATCTTAATAGATACTTCTTGCATGACTTCATCCACATGAATATTAAGTGCTGGTCACTTACACCGCTTCTGGGTCTTTTTCGCATAACGCTTTCCATTTTGAAAGCACTCGCCATAAACTTGTAATGATGTGTTTTGTATTCTGTTAATATTGACTTGTTTATAGCGCCAGTTTATATGCGATGCGACATTGTTAGTTGTTAAAATAAATATTGTTTACTAGCAACAAAGTTGTTTACTTACAAGAAAAAGTGACTTCTGATAGGAACAGCTCGTTGCGCAGTTCTTTGCCCCGTTTTTATACGATTTTTATTCATCTTTGGTATTGATGAAGTGGTTAGCTGTTACTAAGTACCAAGTATTACTAGAAGTTTTGACTTCTTGATTAATATTTTAGTAGAATCATATTAAGATGAACCAATTGGAATTTATATGATTTAGTTTTGTTGTGTCAGTAGACAGAACTAATACGTAAAACAGATGATATAGTACATTACGTTGAATTTTATCACAATGATAAGAATTATTAGATCACCAGCGTATTTCATTTCGGTTATTACTGTGACAAGGTATATAACGGTGGGTACATACATGCATCAATGTTTTCAACTGTACCTAGGTAGGTTTATTTTATTCATTTTCATATTCACATAAATCACTTTTGAGCGTTTCGTGATTCATCAATTAAACGGTTGCAGGCAATTACTGGTAAGATTATGAATGCTTTTAATTATAGACAGATAAGAATTTTAAATGAGAATTTGTTTCAAGGTGTATTTGTATTAGTTAAATCCGATGCGTGGCTGCGTGAGAGTTTTAGACTTGTTATTATAAATGGCATGAAATTAAAATACCTAAAAATTAGAATTATAGCATTTATAATTTCTATCGTGAATTAGGCAGGACCAAATATGTCAGTTGATGTTCTAAATATGTGTTTTCGAATTTTTGCGTCACTCTATTTAGACATAAATCATTCTTTTATTAGATATTCAAGACATTTATTATAACTGAATTCGTTCGCCTCTCGATTATTAACGTCACAATATTTAAGGAAATGAATGCTATTCGCATATCTTCTTACAATAAAAAGACAAAAGGCGGCAAACGTGTGAATTCTACATTTTAATTTCACTGTACGGGCGAGAAAATGAAGCTATTATGTAGGAACGTTGACATGCGGTCGCTCTTTGAACTCAGATGACAATCTATATCAAGATGCCTGTTTTAAAATGATAAAATTATTAAGGTGGGGGTGTCAACATGTAGTAAATTATACGATAAGATGTAATGTAATACAAGACGTAATAATTTATTTTATTTTTTTATTTTATTATTCAATTTGTTTACATCGGCATTACAGCGAACCAATACACCGAGAAACCAGATTACTTATACAATAACAATAATTCAAGTATCTAAAATATATTAGATTGGACAACAACACACACAAAAATGAATTTACACAGTTATACATTTTATTAGCGTACAGCAGTTTGCCTATTGTCCATCATCTCACAAAACCTTAAACATAATAATATCCATATGCTTCTTTTAGATTAAATTCCAAGCATTTTTCCAAAATTTTCCTGTTTCCGAAATTTAGTCTTTGCGTTTTTTTAATAGAAAAGGTAAAGAACATACAATTTCACATCCGAGAACCAAAAAAGTATTTAAGTTTTATTCGAGTATGAAGTGTAATTTTTCAGAATTCATGAAATACTAATACTAATACCCATGTTTCAAAAAAGCTTCATAATAAGCATTATGTATCCGCGCCCAAGTCACACTTCATAGTCTTGGTACGCCCCGAGCAATAAATTAACCTGAATAGCTTCCGACACGTCAACAATATGGCTATAAAAACTCTTTCCATATAAGTTCACTGTCCAATACAATTGAGGAAAAACCTCATGTGACGCAATCCATGCAACAGGTGAAACACCTAATTATCTCATAGTGAAGAATGAACTTTCGCTTTTGTGTTAAAACAATGAGATTTGCACTCTCTACTGTGGTAACTTATACGGTTTTTATACTTATTATGCGTAGGTTAACATTGATCATTTTATTATGAAGATTACGATTACTGAAATAAATTTAATTTAGTTAATTACATGACGCCAAAGCTTATAACTCGCATTAATTCATTTGTTACGGTTTGTGGTAGTGGGTGGTAAAGTAATTAATAGTATTTAAAATATTTTTTGATAGCTATTATACTCAACCTATTTAGTACCTTTTTTTTTTTTAATACCACGTCGGTGGCAAACAAGCATACGGCCCGCCTGATGGAAAGCAGTCACCGTTGCCTATGGGCGCCTGCAACCTCAGGGTGTAACATGCGCGTTGCCGACCCAATAAAAATAACGTTGGCACAACAAAGTGGCTCCACTTCACCTGATCGTAAGTGAAAAGTAGAGCCCAAATCGCGGCGGCAACGAACAGGAGACAATCAGTAACCTGTTAGTTGCCACCGCCTTGCTGGCCCGCTAGATGCTGGTAAATACACCGGCTGACCCCGAAACACGGCAAACACGAAGGTAAGTCATTTCACGGGCGTTTACACCGAATGTACGGTGGTAGCCAACCAGGCGGGTACTAGTAAAAATACCCTACCACCGGCTGAGAAGCTGGATACTCAGTATTTCCCTTAGTCGACTCCTACGACACCCACGGGAAGAGGGGGGCGGTGATTTTTGCCTATCACTACTATTACTAGTGATTTTTTTCATGTATCTTTCCTACGCTTTTCCAATTTATATTTTTAAACATGTAATTTATTGGGTGACATTGATCCAATTTAACATTAGTTATATGAATATGACATATTTTACTCGTAGCGTGGGTAACTCTAACAATACTTCGTCAAATCTCAAACTGAAGCATCAAAAGACCAATAATTTAAATTTCTACGTCTCTAATACATTCTGGTCCAATAAAGACTGTGTAAAGAATTATAAATGGCCGTTGTCAAAATACTCAGTACCGACAATAGTAATTAGGTTCTTGTGAGGAACAAAGTAGTGGTTATGAAGAGTAGCGCGTGCGTTGGCTATACAAAAACGTCAGTAGATGGTATGGCTCGATTAAAAAAAAAACGTGGGCAGGCGTAATTAAAAGTGAGTAACAAGTTACTGAAAATAGAAGGGAGACTGAAAATGTACATCTCTGTTTCAATAACAAGTCACTATTTTCTAATTATGTATTGACCTGTTTTAAAATGTATTTAAATAAGAAACGGAATGACACAATTTTTTCTTTTTGCCATTTTGGGTAGGCTGAGAGTAGTGAGAGTGCTATAGGGTGCTGAAGAAGCCCGTGTTGCATATTTATTTACAAAATGTTTTGATATTATCTCTTGAAGTCATGTTCAGTTAAATATTTAAAATAATCCTGTTTTATCATATTCAGTAATATTTTCAAGGATGGTAATCCGCTCGAGCTTATAATATATAAAAATATGTTTTTTCATACAATTTATTGTATTTATTAGTTATATTAAAAACTTTGCGCGATCCTGGGCTTACAGTAAAGGATACCCAGGATCGCGCTAAGTGGAGGAAATGTAGCAGGAAAGCAGACCCTGGCAAAGGCTGGAATAAGACTAGGTAGAAGAAGATTATATTAAAAGCTTTGAAATGTGTTAGCTACAAAGATAGGTATGTTTAATGTATTTTAATTACGTGTTTTTGCGTAATCTATCGGGATCAAGAGCAAAACTTATATAATATGGTTTGAATTTCAATACGTCATTGCAATATCATAAATATCATTATTGCGTGAGCGAGCGTCAACAACGATTAACCAGTTATGGTGAAAGCATTCCTTTATCTACCTACTTCTATTTCCGGCTTACTTTGGTACATTTTTAGCACGGCAGTAGATAGCCAGTATCTGTCTATAACGACAAAAATCAAAAAACCGGCCAAGTGCGAGTCGGACTCGCGCGCGAAAAGTTCCGTACCATTATCAATTTATTATTCAATAAATACAGTTAAATCAACCTACCTCAAAAACTATAGGAGATAATTTAATCAAACCAAAAATCGTTGATAGAGTTTATTAATGTGCAAAACATATATATTTTTTAGAATTTTATATTGCATAGTTTAAAAAATAGAGGGGGGCGGACATATTTTTCAGACTTTGAGAGCTGATATCTCGAAAACGATTTGCTTAAATAAAAATAAGATTCATAAACCTTCATATCATTTTCAAAGACCTTTCTATTAATACCACACACGCTTATATACAACTAAAAAAAAATTCTATCCCTCAGTTACATGTATGGAGGGCCCCCAACTCAATGGTTTTTTTTACAATTTAGTATCATAACCTCGTGCCTACTTTACGTCAAAATGTGTTAAATGAAATCGGAAATTTGTCTAATTGACAAAGAGTTTAAAAATTGTTTGAGGCTTATGTCCTTTGGGTAGGACACATGTAGGCAGGAGGTTAATCCTGTAGCGGTTCATACAACACATATCTTTACTAAATTTCGTTACTGTAGCATTTATAGTTTCCGTGTAAATCGGCTGTGACAGACAGACAGACGGACATGACGAATCTATAAGGGTTCCGTTTTTGCCATTTTGGCTACGGAACCCTAAAAAAGATTACGATATATTTTTTCTACTTTAAACTAATAGGCAGTGCAAATGCCTAACACATAATCTATATAGGCTAAATAATTATGTAGACATGCCATAGCAAGAGTATAATATAAACAAATACATGAATATAGCCTACTTAAAATCACTGTTTGAATTGAAACAAAAAACTTATTTACGGCAAGGCTCTGTGATGCAAGTTTGTGGCGCGAGCTTATTTAGAAAACCAACGGCCGCGAAAAGCACAATCATGCGGTTGCTTATGATCTGGTTTTTGTCCATCCGTTCCGTCTTAAACTCTCATCTCGTTGGTAACCGAGGACGGACGTGAGGAATCAAGCACCATAGATTAGAAATAAATGGAGCTGACTATGAACCAAGAGCATACTATCAGATATCAATGCCAATACAGCAAACATCGAATTCCTAACTTTCTTAGATGTAAGCGGTTCTGTCACCTAACCGATATTCACTTGCAATGCACCAAATTTTATAAATGTTATATGTTTTAGTAAGTAAGATTCCATTAATATTGTAAAACGTGCCAGTGGCGCTCGCTCAAAATGGCTTCCGCGGAAGACCAGTGTCAAGAAATCCAATTTAAGTGATGTCTTGACACAAAGCTTTTGCATCAATGTTATTTTCGTAGTTAACAGTTGTGTTATGTACCTACTAACTTCCTGAATAAAAAGCTTTCTATTCTATTCATTTCTTGATATCAGGCATTTTTATCGCCGATATCTTAGTAAAACTACAGCTGGCTTTCTACATAGATTAGCAAATTGGTCTAGGATATAACATACAGATATATTTTTCCCATTTTCCATTCAGGTGAAATAGTGTGAACTGCTATCCATGACACCACATGTGACTATTCATTGTAACTATTAATTGGTTTAAAAAAATTAAAGCAAGGTTTTTGTTCAGCTACGTAAGTATTTCACTTTTTTTTCATTTTACGATTTGTTTTATGAAAAATGTAGAATTATTTTTAGTAGTCATTATGCCCAACATTAATACATTATATGTTTTATTTATTGATGGTTTACCTATACGTAAATTGAGCTTTCAAAATATCTTACCCTCATTAAATGTATTAATACATTGGAACTGTCCTCCATTAGTGATGTACATCAAATCTTATAAGTAGGCAGAAGGCAGAAACAAAAGAACTAAAAGAATCATCCATCACACATTACCGAACTTCTCATACATCGTAGACTCCTCCAAGGCTCACGTTTCTGGAACCATTGTGGTTTCCTATAACTTTTCTGTTTGTATTAGTCTGAACGGGTATAACGAGCAAGTCAAATAACATAGGAAGGGAGTCATTACTTTCAAATAACGATGTTTACTGACGCCCTAAGTACGGATTAACTGTAATGAATGGGAAAGTTGAAGATATTTTATTTAAGGCGCTACTGGATTGTTTCGTTAAAATTTCTGTCTAATACTGATGATGGTGATGATTTATCGATTTTTTGTTGTAATGTGGGAATTTTGAGATCCACTTGTGAGTGGATTGCGGTATTTTAAGTTATACAGGTTGGCCAAAAATTAAGTGCATTCCTTTAGCCTGTGAGATATCGGGACTCATGATAGGTCCCCTAGGAGGTTTTGCGATTTTTTCAATAAATACGAGTATTAAGTGCTGCTATAACTGCGGCAGAATAATCCCCCAAGGAATCCCTCCTAAAACCTTCAGTTATTAACTTTTTGGCCAACCTGTACAATAATAACTACGTTATATAGATTACATAGCTTGTTAAAAACATACATATGAAAAGAGTATTTAAGTACTTTAATGAAAGCATTACATCGAGATTCAAGTCACGGAACAATTAATCCACATTTCCTAAACAACAACTTCAGCGAAAGCACTAGTAAATATGTAGGTATATGCAGATTTAGAAAAACGAATTTATGGAAGATATATTTGGCGTGTAGTATTAACGTTTCTTTAAAACATTAATATCACTGTGTTTGTGACATGGGCCACGATCATGATCTATTCGTTCACATTGAACACAAAGAATCAATCAATTCCCATTTTTAACAAATTGGTAGCATATGACTGATTATACAAAAATAAAAAGTATATATAAATATTTTGGGACGTCGAATTAGTACCACGGTAAGCTCAATTAAGGTTTGTAATTTAGGCACCAAGCGAGAAAATATAATATTGATGGATAAATATAAATACTTAAATACAAAGACAGCCACGACCAACAAAAAAAATGTGATAAATAAATACACAAATAATGCCCACGCCAGGATTCAAACACAAACCTCCAGCTTTGTTGGTATAGTCACTAGCGACTAGACTAGGGAGGTTGACAAAAAATCTTGAAATCTTCAAAGCTAAAATTGAAAACATTACAAAATTTAAAATTCAAGAAAAAAGTGTCAAAATAAATCATTGTTTAGAAGTGCATTGTAATGTGTCTATTTTTAGAAGATTTCATTGACAATCGCACAAAAACTTCAGTCAGTACCGATTGACAAATACTAACTATAGTTACGGTAATTGAATCAATTCTTTTACTTCCTGCTCATAATTCACCATGTTTTATTGTATAATTGTCTGTTTATCCTTGTGGCTTGTAAACTGACCGTCATGGGTTGTTGCGCTATGTGTCTCAACTTCCAATAGATCTTCGATACGAAACGTTGGTTCATGACTCATTTATTCGTTTAGCTAGGCGTCCGCTAAAATATTATTTTCAACCGACTTCAAAAAAAGGAGGAGTTTCCCAATTTGACTGTATGTTTTGTTAATTTTTTTTTTATGTTTGTTACTTCAGAACTTTCGACTGGAAGAACCGATTGAAATGATTTTTCTTTATTTGATAGCTGATTTTAATATTTTTAATGTGGTCGAGTTCTGACAATGACATTCATGAGAAAACTATGTAGGTAAGTCTTAAATTAGCATTAAGTGATATTCACGACAAATGGACGAATAACTCAATATCACGGCAACCGAGATGAACTCGTTGGCACCAAGTCGGGGTCTGCGGCCCTACCGGGAAAAATGAAACTCGTAAATTTCGAGGATTTGTCTCTCTCACTCTAATGACGCCTTCGTTTGAGTAACAGAGAAAAATCCTCAAAATTTACGAACTTCAATTTTCGCGGTAGTACCTGGCCTGGAGATGGGATCTCGAAGAAATCGGTGGAAGACGTTTTTTTTTTATTTTTTATTTGGTTATTATCGTTGTTACCTATGTACATATAATTATGATGTTTAGTTACATGTTTTGAAGATGGTGATTTATTAGCATTATTTTGGTAAAAATAAAACATATATATTTTTAATTGAGCTTACTAATACTTTTTTAAATAAAACAAACATTTAATTAGTTACAAAAGAATTCCAATAAACGAAAGCTGCATCCACCACATTAATAGCAAAATGCGGTTACGATTTGCTACTAAATACGCTTTAGTTAGCGTAACTTATGCCTTATGATCACAATTGACCATGTGTCATTAAAGACCACATTAACCGGATGTTAAATAAGAAACTATCGGTGTTGAAAAAAATAAGGACACAAATGTTACTTAAGGTGCTCTTAGAAATCTGTTAATTTTGATTGCTTTTAACTATTATAGGCTACATCCGGTGTATTGATTTATTTCGGAGATGTCGGATAAGGCTCTAACGATTTTGATAAAACATACTATGTAGAGGTTTCCGAGTGCAAACAAACGGCTTAGCATTTCCATATTATATTTAGAGAAATACGTGTTTAGAGTACCTCATATCTACTTACACACTTAAAAGAGTTCCTCGTACGAGACGAGGCAAATAAATGTATTTTAATTAATGTAGGTAATTGTCAAATAGCTATAACATTTGACATTTCCTTGTTCATCAAGGACGCATATTTGTAATCTATGTATTTACGATGAAAATGTAAATGTATGTCGATACATACATTTACCTATCATATCCGTCCTAATAATTTATTCTAATGTAATGTGTTTAATAACTGCCTTTAATGAACATTAAATTCGTTTTTAAGATCTGATTAGAATCTTTACTCGTAGATGAGATCGGGTAGACAAGAGCAAATGTTCAACATTTACAGCGAGAGAAATATGAGATGCCTATACAATGCGCTTCACATCATATAGCGCCGGTTTAAAGGCAGAACCAACTATTTCGGTATAACTTGTTTTAGCAAATAGTGTTTTATGTCATTGGCATAAAATACGATTTGTCAAAACCAACTTTAAGGAAATAGTTGGTTCTGCCTTTAACCCGACGATAGGTAGGTACTCAACGTCTTCTGTTCATAGGGTTAGTT
Organism: Thaumatotibia leucotreta; assembly: GCA_025490895.1. Taxonomy (NCBI): domain Eukaryota; kingdom Metazoa; phylum Arthropoda; class Insecta; order Lepidoptera; family Tortricidae; genus Thaumatotibia; species Thaumatotibia leucotreta. The sequence continues at coordinate 12,684 of JALPQI010004695.1, forward strand.
TTTAACCACTTCTTAAAATGATTTATGTTTTTTCAATATACTCTTTACATGTCAATAGACATGTAAATTAAGAGTGACAGCTCGTAGCTACAGCAACAAAGCATAAGAGCGGTAAAGTCATTATTATGAGTATGTATTTGTATATGGAAGTTATTCATAAATATCTACAAATTAATAGGTGTTTTCGTTTCAACACATTTTTAACCGACTTTATCGTAATAAGTATATTATAACATACTTACATACTCGAAAATAATAATATGAATAATTTTATATCCACAATTATCGATGACCATATGCCACTTACGTACCTGAAATATCCAGGCGACCAATCCTCGTTGACAAATTCGAAATTATTTTATTTATTAAATTCAATTTTATTTCATTAATTATACATATAAATGTCAGAAACAACTACCTACATCTATTACACCTCCTCAAAACCCTTACGGTGAAAATCAAAATTATTTTTCATGATGACCGACATACATTTTGTAGATAAACATAGGTATTCAAAGAATCTGTATACAAGAATCGCAGAAATATAAAATATGTTTTTTATAAAGGAACTTATCATTATCACTTCAAAATATAATAGTAATTGCTATGGAACAAGCTTAAAAAGCAGCGTAAATATTACATAAGTTTACTCACGTCGTGGTCTGGTACGTAGGAGTAAACGTGCAGCTTGTCGATTCTTATAGTCCCTTGAAAAGGGTACAAGAGGGAACCCCGCGCCAGCTCTTGAGATGTCCAGACATTGACCGAAGCTTCCCGCCCTCGTGCACCACCAGGCCTCAACGCCAAACTCAGTTCTTGGGGTATCAACACCAAAGTCTCCATCTTCGACACGCACTTTCAGTCAAAATTGATTAATTAATTAGGATTAAATTTGTCCTCCCACAGTCATGCCACAAATGAGTAATCCCCGAGAATGTGACTGAACTCGTCCATCACAGTTAATGAGTATAAATAATTTATTACAAGAAAAAAGGGACGTCGTTCCGATTATCGGTCGCTGATGTCGCCGACAAAATATCGGTTGGGTGCGTGATCGATCGCCCAGTGAAACGTCAGTGTGAATTAATCACTGCATATACTCATATAAGTTAGGCACTGCTAGTCTTAATGTTAAAGTATACCGAAAGTTAGATAGTCATTTTTTTCCAAAGTTCGTTCAACCCGCTACAATATTGTCCATTTAGGGTACAATATCAGCACCGTACGGGAGTACCGGTAAGCGCACACGCAAGATGCGCGCGCCGTCTCTGAACGTAGACTGAAGGAAGCGCTAACATTGACCTTAGTAGCGGCCGTGATCGCGTTTACAGTTCATTTTTTGCTCGATAAAAAGGAGAGGAGTAAAGCCCTGCATAAGCTTGTTGACGTAATTTTCGAAATATCGGCTTTATACTGGTGCTAATAAGCTCTAGATCAGTTGTATGCGTATGTTTGTAAGATGTAGTAAGGTGCGCTCCCCTCCATAGGCGGCACCTGCCAGGCCCGTGCGCCGCCCGTCAGAGCGGCGTAGAACCTCGCTCGGCGCACGCGCACCTACCTGCCATAGAGCTTTTTTCGATTGTATACGACAGGTGCTTTTTAACGTTCGGTTTTTAATTAGGTGGTTTATTGATGCAAGGTGTTTTAGTATTAGTTATAGAGCAACCAAGGATACAAGAAATGTATGCTTTAAGACAGATTCAGATAGGTATCTCTTCTTTTATTTGTATTATGCAATTTGTTTAGGTATACTGATCAATATTATTTGCATAATTATATTAGGTAACTTATAAATATATAATACTGAAAGCAAGATATGGTCACGTAAAATGTTATTCTGATTAGATAAATAGTGATCATGTAATATAATAATAATCAATTTAATTTAGCTACTTCGGCCACAAGCATTAATTGAGCTTACTTTGGGACTAAGTCGATTTGTGTAAGATGTCCCAAGATATTTATTTATTTACATCAATTCCGTCTTCATCATAATAATCAAAAAGACAGTCAAGGTGGCTTCGCCAATAAAACTTCTATTAGATAAGACACCTGTCTGTCATTCCTATTGTGACCTTACTCATTAACTGCTACATCAATTTGCGCCTAATGCATCTGCACGGTTTATTATGACCACTTTTTAACAAAAATTCCTATCAAGCGCAATTTTCGTATACAGATACGACATTTTGTGCGAACAACATGAAGGCCAACAATTTGCTGGCAATTTATCACAAAAACTCCGATACTATGTAACGAAAGTTCTAATGGTTCTTACAAATGAACTTGGTAAGCAACAAACACAATGATAATAGTAACTTACTTGAAAAATGAGCCCTTATTCTATCAATGAATAATTCGCTGATGTAATATTTTTGTAATAGAAACAGGCTACAAAGAACCATTTTTCTCCAAGACATTTACCCTTCGAAGAGTAGCATCGAACAGGACAGTATTATCTTTGAGTGGTGACCTCAGGAAGAAAAGCCTGCAGATTTAAACCATATGACGGCAGAGTGTGGAGAGCGAGACCTTGACAGAAATCTCTGCAAGATTTTTTAGGAGCGTTTATGTACCACCTGTGTGCCAAGGGTTAGATTAGACAAGCAAGAATAATGATATTTAATTAGGTACTATTAAAATTTTAGCAGATACGTGATAATAAACTAAAATAAGATTCCGGCCTCGTGGCCAAGAATCGACACCTACTTGTAATTTTTTTTAATAATTTATATACTCGTCGATTTTTCTTTTAATTACTAACTAGTCGGATATAACCATACATTTGTATAAAGGTGCATTTAGACTAAATGAACATTCGCTCATTCTATCCCCACTCTACGAAATTCGTTCGTTACACAAAACGCGATTCGTTGAAATTCGTTGATTTCGAAGAGTGGGGAATAGAATGAGCGAATGCTCGTTTGATCTAAATGCACCTTTAGGTACCTATTATTTTTCGTTAAATCATTGAGTTCGTTTTCAGCACCGGCAATCGGTATGAGTAACAAATATAAAACCTACGGCTTGCATCTCCACCACCTAACAAAGATGTCAACAATACTAAGCATACATAAGTTTCAATAAAAGTTTCCAAATAAATTGCGTAACTGTCACATCAAAACCCATTTGCAAATCATCAAACGACAAACACTCGCTGTGCTTGTAAGCTCATAATACACTCAAGTTGCAAGGCTTTTATTTTGTGATTCCATAGCTCCTTATAAATGAGACTTAAGGTACATTCTTGCTTGTCTACCTCTGCATCCATAATGTTACAGACAACGCCAACGACCTGCATGCACCTGCCGCCACCGCAATCCCACTGTAAAATGTAAAAGGACGTAAAACAAACACAGATTTTTTATCCAATATTCACTTTTTTTTAGATTTTGATGTTATTTGTCTAATGTTGCAACCATATCACCAAGTACAGCGATAAATCAAATGTTATAACTGATTCTGTATCTCTTTGTTAAGAAGTGAGTTACGTTTTTTTTCTAGTGTGAACGACAGGTAGATATATAATTTTTGTATCTGAGTAGGCTTCAGAATTATATTGACCTAATCCCAAATTTTAGAATTCGGAATTTTGATTTTGAATTTGATTAAGTACGTAATTAAAATTCCAAAATCTTGGATTAGGTCAGTTTAATTCGAAAGGTGCGTCTGTAAATTCACACTTTGACTAATAATATTTTTTGTAACAAAAACCCTTGTAAAAAAAGTGTTTTTGTTAACAAAACAACAACATAGATCAATATTATTTCTGTAATATCTTATGTTAACAGGTATTTTACATTGCGCATAAGTATAATACATTAAGTACACCTACGTATTTATAATAATTTCTTCAATACAAATTAGATTATTATACGTCGAACGGTAAGTATCTTGCATCGAAGGCGTATTCTGAAAATGAGATACGTTCATTCTAAAGTTTCGTTGCAGTCTAGACGCATGTTAATATTACAATTATCTGACGACAATCAGTGACGAGTGTATGCAGTTGTACAAATTATTTAATGTTATTACCTAACTACTTATTTAAAGGACAATAACACAGAAATAAAAATACGACAGAATTGACAGACACCATCTACTAATCTAATGAGGACCACAACTACCTACCAGAAATGTACACTTTTGTACACTTATGTGCACTTTTTGTAAATTGGAAAATTTCAACATATTATTATTATTTAATTATAACAAATCACTACCTATTACCTACTTTCCGTTTTTGTTTAGTACTAACTAGCATATAACGCACAAATATTAATATTACACATAGGTGGCGTAATTTATATTTTACAACACAGTGATACCTATTGTTTTTGCAAAACAGGAAAACCATGGTTTTACTACTCAAACAGACAGACGTAGTTTCCTGCGTATATATTTTTTTTATCTTACGAAACAGATCTTCAATTGAAGGGATGTTTACAAAAACAACATACATAGGTAACTACATTGAGCATAACTTTACAGGAGAGCAATAAAACTAAATTACTTTTTAAATAATATTCATTAAAGCTTAATATTCAGAAGCGGTAGAGATAATTATGTAACCGCTAAGTTAAGATTACCCGTTTATTTGTGTTTGGGCTCATTACTTTTTTTGGCCTTGCCACTTACGTTGTTTTTGTAAAATCTTGAGTAGTTACGTTGTTTTTGTGCAAAACTTGATGAACATTTTTGGAAAAAGATTTTTTTTTTATTGAAAAAAATCGTCGTACACGCTAATATTCCCCATTTTATAAGTCGATTTAGAATATGGTTTACTCTGATCTGAGTATTAATGCTGCAGTTTTATTCGACACTTCTTAGTGTAGTTTAGTATGGGAAATAAAATATTTTTGCCAAACGGGAAAGTTTTTAGACAATTTTTAAAACTTAAATGTAAAAGTCTTAATTTTGATCAATTTCGACCTGTAGACGATAATATGAATTCCGTAGTATTTTTATTTGAACTCGTAGTTTGATAACTATTACGCGTAGAAGTTTGTTTGTTTTGTCACTCACTGATTCACAGATCATGAATAATCTATAAGATATTTCTAGATCACTAAGAAACTTAAAATTTAAAAAATAATTAGCTTATAGCCTGATCAATACAAAAAAAAAACTGAAAATTTGAAATTTCTGGCACATGTTAAAGGTATGTAAAGAAGACTATTTGTAATCCCGTTTACATGCTAATACAAAATTATTTATGTGGTTGTTGTTACATTTCGACAACACATGATTAGTAATACAAAATACATACCATTATCCGTACTTATCTGTTTAAATAGTTTTTATTTTATGAAAAACTAGCGGTAAGTAATCGAAAAAAAAAAATATCTTGAGACATTACATGAATACTTGCCAAAAGAGCACATAATATGTAATCTAAAGTAAGCGAGTACCTACCTTGTTCTACTTAGCAGTTCACTCAATTTAAGCTAGGATTATCAATTTGAATATTTTTACTCTATATCATAGTATAATGCTATTAATTTTTTTTTCAGCATAAATACTCGTACTATGGTTAAAAATAGATAAGGATAACAGATAAATAAAATGTTTAACAAATGTAAAACTCTTTTGATTATAAATTAAACTACACAAACGTGTAATAAAAAATATCGATTAATTAGAACATAATAATATCAATATAACAAAATAAACGCTTACAAATTGCGTACTTAGTCGCAGAATACGTCCGCAGGGCGTGGTTTCGGCACAGGCGTGGCCTCGATCAGCCCGCCCATGCGCCCGCGTGCTTTACCGGCGCGCACTATTGTTTGACAACTCCGCTATTGGTTCCAACAAATTGGTGTCATATTTTTGGTACTTTTGTTTTTGCGCGTACGGTAAACTTTGCATGTGATGCGATACATATTATGGATGTGTGCTACCGTGCATTTGATTCAGGTGTTATTATTTTTTACTGTTGATTAAATTACTACGTAAGCAGATAATAGACATAATATTATTAACAACAACAAAGTGTATTTAATGAATTTAACGACGTTGTATACTTTTAACTCGTTTTAACAACGAAACAGAAAAATATATTAACATGTACAATAACTACTTGTTCCCAAAATTATTATCAATTGAATCATTCCAAAAAATAATGTAGCTAACTTAATATCATAATACATAATATATTTCACATACCTAACTACTGCGCACAACATCACATTGCGAAACATTTAATTTCCCTGTACTGTGTGGTATGAGATGTTACAAATTCTATTTTTGTACTCCAGCACTTAAATCTGTCAATTAGATGATTGTCAGCGTTATCCAAATTAACGTCATTTGAGTAACAATAAGAAAGTCTATTTGTCTATAGGTTCATATGATAACTGCTGAGCAGTAATCATATGAATATAGGAGTTCTGTTAATTTTTTTTTCTAAGGACAACTTCCATGTATCAGGTTTGTTTTCATTTGCAGTAGTAAGTTGCTTTTTAAAAATAGGTTTCATTTTTAGTTTCATGTTTTAAATCAACGTGTAAAATTAATCTGAAATGAGTTTTAATAAATTAGATATTACAAAACGAAAACAATAATTCTATCGTATAATTTTATTATTTTTACATTTGACATTTAGATATTCTTGAACGCAACCACATTTTTCGTAATTGAGAACCGGCTTATTTTCTTTTTATTTTGTCTATGGCATGTTCGGCATAAAGTGTTCGAAATTTGTAAATCTTGGTAAAAATATTCTAGCGTTTTTGTTAGTTTGGTCGAAGTGATTGTGCAAAAGTTAATTAATTATGAGTGATTCAGATGAACTGATGATCAAGTACTGGGATTTTACTTAAACTAAAGAACAAAATTATTGATTTACTTTTTTTACTCTTAGTTGTGTGTAGGTAACTTCGTATTTATTCGTATAAATATTCTTATTCATTCTTTAAGTAAGTATGTAGGTAACCCATTTTATTGTTTTCGATGTATTGTTGTGTTTGTGATTTGGTAAGGGAGCTGGGGGCTAGTTGTAGCAGGGGTAAGAAGTAACACTAAATTTTTACCTACTTAACGAACATTTCATTACACAATTTTCGACTTTATACAATCCTTATAAGGTAATCTATTACCCGGGCACCGCCAGTGACCCGTCGGACGACGTAGAGGGAGGTCGTGAACACGCGCTCCGATTCCGCCAGGTATTGGAAAAAAAATCTCTCGTAAGTTTTTGTTCCTTGGCAATGTTTTAAAAGATTATTATTCGCGTCTTTACAAAAATGTTAGATAATTTATTACAGTTTAATTTTATAAACAGTGTTTTGCTTAAAGCTGTGTAGTTTTTTCGTAAACGTAGTTTCTGTTAAAAAATACACCATGGGACAAGTTGTAACACAATTGTGGGGCTACTAGTAACATGTTAAAACTTACAAAAAGAAGAAATAATATCTGCATATTTATTGACCTGTGCGGACATCTATTTTGGACTGCTGCCATCGGAGGTCAGAAAGTTGGCATATCAATGTGCTGTTATAATTTCTGCAAAAAATATACCACTTAAGCCAACCTAATACTTAAGTTCAAAAAATAAAGAAATATGCAAAGCATATAGGTAATATAAAACTACTACTCATAAAATCATTACTAATAAAATTATAAAATGTCAGTGAGATTAAGACTGCCTTATTAGCCATTAAGCAACTTAGGAATACATATGCAGAGTATAATATATGTTATATGTTTATATGTATACAGGGTGGAACGGAACGACGATCTTTCCCGCTACCGACCGAGTCTACCAACCATTACGATGAACTTTCAGTATTGGACGAACATCGAAATATTTAAAAAAAAATTAACCCCTCATACAAAGTCACTGATTAGTTAGAGCTCAATAGATCACTGATTAGATGTTGGTCCCATACTGAAAGTTCATCGTAATGGTTGGTAGACGCGGTCGGTAGAGGGAAAGATCGTCGTTCCGTTCCAGCCTGTATAGTTATGTAGATTATAATTACTGATATACAAAAGTCTGACTAATACTATTGTGAATCTAAATAATCTGTTAGATTTAAACTGCCATAATATTCATAAGATAACATAAAAATAAGATGTAAAAATAATACTAGAACGAAAATAATTATATTTATTAGTTTTCCAGAATTGGAGTACAATTATGTTTTGTTAAAAGTTTATCTTAGTATTGTTATCTATTTTAAGTGTAATAATGTTGTAAAACACCAATAAATACTTAAAACTATAGCAAATCAAATAATTATTTTATTGTTACTAAGTACCCCATTACTGTTACAAAAAGCCCCAAACACGGGGTAAATTGTAACAGTCGATAATTTTTTTTTAAATGACCCTTGATTAAATATTTACATACATTTTTCCAATATTAATTACTGAAAAGCTGGATAGATAGCTAGTCTCTCAAGATATTCTTTTACATTCGAAATTGTTTGTATAGTTTCGGTTTTATACGCTTTTTTCCTAAAATTGTTACAATAAGCCCCCTGCTCCCCTATATATTTGGCAGTCGTACAAAAAGTATTGTATACAATCATAACAACATGAAGGCTAATATAAGTCTCGTACCTTACTTAGGCCACTCGGCAAGCCTCGTGACCTGAACCCGGTACTCAACTTATATAGCCTTCATATTGTTACAATTATATAAAATACTATTTTGACACTGTAAATAATACTTACTAAAACATATTATTTTTAGCAGCTGTTCTAAAATTATTGTTTATGTATGAAAAATAATTATATATTGTTATAAAATAAGTTTTATAACAAACATACAGTTGAATAGAATCATCACCGACCTAATTTTCTCATCTCATTAAAATATGAATCTATAAAACATCGTCAAGACATATTATTGTGACCAATGCCTTAGTCGGCTTTTAAGCCCAAAAAAGTCAAAACGAACCTTAAACCGTCAGTCCGACAGCCCTTATCCACTTCGGAACAGACGTGAGCGGATTCCGACAGGCGGGCCTGTTTAGGCAAGGATTAATTGTTATTAATTTCAACTCGATTTGGTTTGACGGTATAACACGTCAATATTGTACGGTTTAGCCATGGTCGGTCTTAGCTGCGTGGAATTACATCGGTTGGATAGATGTGTGTTTTAATATAGTTTTAGATTGCAGTCATGACACCTGCACCTACGTAAGTAAGTATTTACTTTATTAATTAATCATTACTTGTATTCACAGGGTTCAGTAAACGTTGCAGCTTTGGGTTTTATAATAAAAATACTACTTGCTGTGAGAATTGCTTCTCATGATTTATAATTACGTACCTAGTATCTGTTACGCACATGGGGACACTTATGCAAACACCTCACTATCAGGGATTTATCCTATGCAGAGATTTCACGGGTAATAAACTGATCGGTTTAGGTCAATTTGCGCAATCCAGGGTTATACCACGAGTTCCAGGTTAAACGGTTAGATGAACATTACTTTCAATTAAATTATCAAAGTTTTTCAAAAATTTGTCATGATGCAAATGTAATGCGATGCGATGATCATAAAATGCTGACAAATAAGCATACAGACTACTGAATAGCAATCATCTACTGTACAGACACCTACAACTTCACAGATCGCAACTATTTACAATCGCCATAAATTACATAGGTACCTATTATGACCTAATCATAAATATCTAGCATAATGTGTCTGTACGTCTTTAGGACCACCGTGCACCGTACCTACCTCTAATAATTTAAATATATTCCGCTTGTTTTACAAAACAATCTGTACAGTCAAAGGCATTAATATACATTAATTTCTCCATACTGATCCCTTACAAATGTGTGTATATATTAATGCACTCGACTGTACCAACTGTATAACTGTACTAACTGCAACAACATACAAACCAAATACCTATTCTTATACCATTCGTCAGTTGAAAGCAAACAAAAATGTAAACAAACCTGAAAACTTCCATTATTTCATAATCACGTACTTTCAGAACACAATTTTGGTTTTAGCATCAACTTAAAACCTTAAACCTGAAGTTCACTTTTTTTTTTTAATTATTGATACATATTAAAATAAAAATATATCTGTGAACGTGTTTCACTATACGTGTCAAAGACGTAAAATGCTATAGAAAGTCAGCCATATTTGCTTACCTTTTATACATTCAACTGACGGAATGTATAAGTAAAACATAACAACTAAATCCATACGAGCTGTACCGGCATCGCATAAGTTCTAATAATCTTCTTCAAAAGACAGGCGACATGCCGACGTCAATTATTTTTTCCATCCAGATAAATCTATATTTTGTGACATATTCATTGGCCAGTTGACATGTGACCGTGTTGGACACGTAAGATGAATGACTTTAGGTGTTTTAATTTCATATTTGAATCGTTATAAGTACCTACATCTACATACCTAATCTTATTTTGAGATGTGAGGTGAATTATAGAATGAGCCGATATTAAAACCACCATATTACCAGTATAGTTCGTGAAATTTGAATTGGCAACTTTCCACCTACATTATAATAAAAATAATCATTCAAATTATATTTCTCGAACCCTAATGTTTATTTAATACCTAAGTACTTTCGGTGATGCGCTGAAGAAATAAATAGTTTATTTTATACATGCTCGCCACCTAATTTATTAAATTCGTGAAGTACGCTTTGTCAATAAATTACATTAAAAAGTAGCATTTAAATTACCTACGAAATAACTTCGAAAGATACCAAAATATCCCACCAAACCTTATTAAATGAGGTACTTAGGTGCGTTAACCGGCGTGACAATAGATATGCAATACGTCTGACACACTGCATAACACATCGCACGGCTGCCTTTCGTGGTAGCTTTCGCTTTGCTGCCACAAAGTGCTGGAATGACTTACCCCCACCAGTACGCAATTGTCTGTCGGTCGCATCTTTTAAAAGTAAGTTTAAGGTAATTTTATTAAATAAACAAAAGTGCACCTAAACAGCCGTGAGAATCCGTACCCTCAAACGCATATACACACACACACACACACTGACACACCCAACCACACACATGCACGAACATCAACACGCTTACGAACGACAGCACACACTAAAAGTACCATGTACATACATACCTGCCTTCATATGGGTTTATATGTCTACATAGTTTTATTTTATCAAAATATAATGTTGTGTCCTTTATTATTATGTAAGTAATATTTATGATTGTAAAAATACTGTATCGACTTGTTTTGACGATGTTATATTAGATGATAGTGTCTTTAGTCCATATGGGCTTCACTGAAAATCAGCGTCACGTAGTGAATTTCACTGCGGGGCATCATGCTGAGTGACTACCTTTTAGCGCAATTCACTGTACACATGTAAATTGTTAATTTAACACTTTCGCTGACAGTGAAAGAGTTAAGCTGCGTTAACCATACAAGCACCCCGCCTGTCGACGTAGTGTCACCGAAAGCGTTAACCAAGCAAATATTGTTTTGTGCTCATAAACATTTCTTATTCTTATTCTTAACTTTCGTATGCTCCTTAGCCTATTTAGTTTTAAATATGTGTCCATTTTTTTTTTATATTGGAATAAGATACCTATTCATAATTATGAACTCGCCTACCTGTATGTAGGTATAGTGCAGTGCGTGCGCCTGATGGCCCCTGCCATTACGCGATCGTTTCGCATACGGCTTCTATTCTCATTTGTATACTTACTAATGAAAGTAATGAGTTGGCAGTGTGAGTAAGCTAATTTAGTAGTTTCTATCGACTGTGTAACTTTATTGATATCCCTCTCACTCGCAACAATCCGGAACTACGAGATAAACAGAAAGAACATTAGGCAGAGGCAATGGCAATAATGTTAAGTTTTCGTCAGGTAGGTGGTACCTATGGTAAGGACACGATCCTTTCTGTAGGCCTAGGGGCATACATTCCGGCACGCCATATCCAATATATTGGTGTGGATAACTTGTGCTTAGCCTAACATTTTAGTCCTTTAGCATTTACCGTGTATTCATTTATCGATTAGTCTTATTATTAATAGCATTTTTTCGTATCCACTGTATATTTACGTTATTGTATCTATTCAATTGAACAAAATAAATGCAAAATTTCTTTTATAGTCAAGACAGTCGCTTTTCTTTAAACGAATTATTAAATAAAACTATTGTGGGTACCTACTTAGATTTCTAATATTATCTTCGGTTCCGCGATGATATTTATGAAATAAAGCTACTTATTCGCTCGGATTATATCGCTCGCATATTAATTAAATTTAACTAACTACACCCCGACGTTTCGAACACTCTAGGGTTCGTGGTCTGCGGGCGACTGACAATGGAGGAAATTTGTTAGATCTAGTTTTATTTCTAGATTAATAAATCAATCTTGGCACTGCAGTAGTAGTAATCTTGAGGAAAATTTTTAATGATTATGAAATCTCTATATTTTCTATGGATTAGCTTTGATAAATACCTTATCAATATTATCATTTTTGTCGTACGCTACCATATTATAATTATGTATATTTCGTTGACGTAGTTTTGTAGATTTTTCTACTACCTACTTGCGCAATTGATAATATATGTTTATCTTTAATAACTGTTAAAATATCCGCTATTGATTAGGAAAGTCAACGACATTTAAATTATGTTGACCTCGACTTAGCAGTATTTAGATAAAAGTTTTTTTTTTTTTATACCACGTCGGTGGCAAACAAGCATACGGCCCCCCTGATGGAAAGCAGTCACCGTAGCCTATGGGCGCCTGCAACCCCAGGGGTGTCATATGCGCGTTGCCGACCCAATAAGAACTTGTACACTCCTCTTTTGAAGAACCCCATACTGTAGTCCAACGGGAAAACCTCGGCAGGGAGCTCATTCCACAGACGGACCGTCCGCGGGAAGTTAGAAGCAAACAAGAAAATGTATAGGTACTAGGTACTATTTTTCGAACTTCATTATCCAAGGGATAAAAAAGGGGTTGGACGTTTTAATGTAGTGTCTTTGATAGTATATAAATAAAATGTATTTAAGTTGCAGGCCACAAATTTTGTTAACATATTCTTTGATACTTTACAAGAAAATTTTCATCCCCTAAAGGATAAAAAAAGTCGAAAGTTGTGTGGTGGTTACGCAACTAAAACTAATAAAATATCATAAAATAAAATTCATTTAAAGAATAATAAATAAATCAGTACACTTTCCCTACGCTACTTGTAACATATCTTGTTTGTCTGATGGTCGTTTGCGTAGAAGTTCCAGTGCCCAAATAAGTTAACCCTGTATCGCAGATTCCGTTCCTCTCAGTAATAGAACATTTCCGAGGGAGTCTATACAAACAGAGTTAGTAGCCAAGGAAGGACCACTAACATAAATTACTCTTCCAGCCCATAAAATACACAGGTACATACCTACGTTTATATATGTATACATATTTATACATGTATTGTCTTTGTTTGGTGATTGCATAAACGCAATTTGATATAAGTACAAAGAACAGTTATCAGGTTTTATATCTTATCTACTAGCTAGTATAAGCTGGTGTAAAGAATATTCCCGATAAAATCTGGCCACGCATGGTGAGGTAGGTATTAAATATGTCTTCAAAGACATTAAAATTATGCAATACATACATATTTGAAATTCTCGCAATAACCAATGTTGTTTTGAAAAGTATAATACAATTGTAAATTGTGAACAACCAAAAACGGAAGTTTTATGCTATGGACAAATTCTTTTGAACTTTCTTTTGTTCATATCAAGAATGCATTCTTGTCAATAGTCTATGCACCCGTACTGATGCGGTGTGAATTACATAGGTACATAGTGCCCAAATTAAGCCACGGATAAACGGCACGCGACAACCACGAGCCAAGCCATGATTGCCGCGCTGATCCTATCCAACCAAGATAGAAAGGGCGTTTTGCTGAGCGGCTTGTTCGATCGTGGTTTTCACGCTTCGTCTATCAGAGACTTAACAGATATGATCGATATTTCCGCAAGCAGAGTCAGTAGTCACGTTTGACTTACGATAGTGATACTCTATCTTTATGACCCCGATAGATTACTTACTACGTACGCTTTTTTATTAATAATCATGATGATTGTTTGTACGAAAGTGCTACCAAACCCAAAAATATGAATGAATATAATATCCACAGTCATCAACTAACACAACAAAAACTACCTACCACTCTTTAAAAATCTCCATAGCCCCCGGTAGGTGCTTAAATGAATTTATAATTTGCGCCGTCCAGCAATTAGAGAGCTCCCGCATCGCCCCAGGAACGAATTTAAATGTTAAATCAGATGTCGTTTACGTGAACAGCCCACTAGCCAATGCGATATGGCTTTTCTTATTACGGCTGTTCATAAAACTTGGTACGATAATAATGTTCGCCTTATGGAGATACCTATAATTGTATAAAAGCTGAAAAACATACTGGCTGGCTTTGGATGGCTGATAACATTACGTGAATTAAGTCGGCGTCAGCCAATACGGAGGAACTCAGCTTCCAGAATATTTACCTTCTTATATATTTCTGTGTTTTTTTTGTAATAACCAAGGCTCGGATACCGGTTAAATTTTCAAACCGTTATCATGTACTTGGCGAAAAACCTTTTCATTTCGGTTTCGTTCGTCAAACCGGTTTATATTAACCGGTTTTTAAGGGGAACGTTACATAATGTTCTTGTCCGATTAACCTGTTCAGAACTTTATAAACCGGTTTATTCAAGGACAAACAAACGCTGATTCATTTGGTTCTGGATTTGTATCGAAACATCTACTGCGGAAAGGACGTGTACCTAATTCGGTTCAGTGCAACAATAAGTTGGACCGTTAAAAATATACGAGTATAATGGGTAACTAATTAAGTATCTACTTACGTTTTAAGTATTTTGTTGCAATTAAATACATAAAAGTATCTATGTGACGTTATATACATTATATTAATACATCAATAGAAACTATTATACAATCGCTCTTTTATGTTTTTAACTCTTTTTTGTAATTTATCAACTATCTAGCCTAATATATCTAACAAAAAATAAATTATTTAAATTTTGGATTCATTAAATTAGTACCTACCACTTTTAGTTCAATGCATATAATTATACTTGTTACAGACGTACATAGTCAACCATTTTTTACTGAAGAAGAAGTTTCGGTTTCGGCCGGTTTCGGCTTAAAAATCGTGTTTTGGCCGAAGGTTCGGTTTCGGCAAAAAAACTGCCGAACCTTTCGGCTGAACTGAATCTATAAACATCGTACTTTTGGGTCGCGTTCGGTTTACGTCGGGTTTGTCCGTAATAGTGTAATTCTTAACGCGTATTTTCACAATTAAAAAATAGATTGACAGATATATTGGTTCTTTTATTTAAGTATATTGAGGTTGTACCTGCAGAAGGTTATTATTTATTTCATTAAACGACTTTAGAATTTGTCTTAGTTACGTGCATGTTTCAAGTTTTTAACGAATAGTAATAATCCTTGGTATCTATGATAAAAAATACCAGCTACATGTACAAATTAGGCTTTGGCAGAATCAATTTTATTTCCATAATAATAAAATTCACTATGGAATAACTTAATACGAGCACATAGCTGGTATTTGTGATCATAAACTTAAAAGCAGGGCTCTTGTCTGTGAAGCAATTTCCATATGGTCCTTTCCAGTGCCTTTTCTTTTAGACGCTGATACGACACGACGTCTACTTTTTCTTTCACTTCGGTCCATGTACGCCCTTCTCTGCCTTCCTCTTCCCCTCTACTTTTCCTTCTATTATGGTCTTAATTAATTCGTCGTGTCGTATATTTAAGGTGTCCACCATCTTCCCTCTTCTGTTGGCGATGATAGACAACAGGTATTTCCAGTAATTGGACAATATAATAAAATGATGGGTGAATGAATAATTTACGAGTAAAGCATTTTTTCAGTATTTATTGTTTTGATAAAATTTTGTAGTCTGTCAATTTGAATAGGGATTTTTACATATATTGTTTCGATCAATTGTTATGAATACGAACGTATAACTTCATTATTCATTTAATTTTTTCGATAAAAGTTCTACAATTATTAGTTAATGAAACTACTAATTGTAGAATTGTAAAATAATTGTAGAAGTGTCTATGCCTATAAACAAAATCATCATCTCAGCCATAACACGTCCACTGCTGAACATGGGCCTCCCCTCTGGACCTCCACATGTACCGGTTAGATTCGACCTGCATCCAGCGTAGACAACATTTTCCATAAGATATAATGCATGCAGAATAAAATTGGGTCAGACTTATAACAAGTAAAAAAACAACAAAATTGAATTGAAATTGTATCTCAATCCTAAATTAGTACGTATACATTTGATAATTAATTTGGGAAGTTTTGGGGATTTTCGCATCTTTAGAAATTATGGCCAATTAAGTCGAGCAATGTCGCAAAACTGCATGTATTTTCCATAAATGGCCTAAATCGACAATAATTCAGAATTTCCAGAAGTAGGCAAGATTTGAAACACTGTTTTATAATAATTTCGCATTCTTTTCAATAAATAATATTAAATGCCCTAGTGTGATCTAGCATTTTGGCTAATCCCACTTTTCTGAGAGAGCTCGAATAAAAGAAATTACGTAACACTGAATCACAGAATCGAACACTTCCAAATACAACAACAAAATCTTTAAAAAGATCCTTAAAGCATGGCATCACGAAACTTTAACAAAGAGCAAGCCTACCAACACCGAAAATAAATATAAATAATTATGAAAATGTGACATCGTCATTTGGTCAAAAAGTGTAAAAAACACTACTTTTGCAGTTGTAGCGGATATCACATTGAACGAATTATAGGTAACTTTGATTAAACATTTTTGCATTAGTAAATATTTTTGTCAGAGTACCAATCCGAATGGACTTGGACTAGGATAGATATCAAATATAATGAGCAAAGGATGTTTGTTTAATAAGTTTTCCTACCTACCAATAGGATAAAGTACCATAAAACTGAAGTTTTACACTATGGATTCAAGGAGTTTTTATCTTGTATGAATCCTTGTTAAAATCGCTATTGAGAGACGTGAATTTTTAAGAGAATAATAATGATATGTTATTACTTATTAAATTTTACATTTAACTTGGTCAAGATTTCATTCCGCATTACGTTAGTCAAGACGTAGAATCATGTAATATTGCACCAGCGATATGTTGCATTATTCATATATAAGGTCCTAATTTATTAGATGCAGATATTTTTACAGCTGATAGTACTCGGTCTCTGGAGTATATTAAACCGTGAAACATTATAGCTTTTATGATGTTTTTTTGGAGAAAACGGAAAAACAAATTTCCTACGTAAAAACACCCTGTTTATGTGATTATTAAATGAAAACTCATTGAACAGATTCTAGTACCTCTTTTACGTACCACTTAACTGAAACTGGCCACTTCTCGTCGATAAATTAAATACTTGACTGTCAATGTCATGTTATTTTCCGTTGGATTGTGTCGTTTGATGACATGACAGACAGTGTTATTGTGACATGTGATAATGCACACATGATGATTTTTTTTAGACGAAATTATAATTAATTTTTTTGTTAGGAAAATGAAACCAAAAAAATTACATGAAAAGATTTCTTAATTTATATTTAAAGTAAATTATTTTAATGTAAAGTATCATGTGTTAAAATATCTGCAACTAATAAATTAGGACCTTATATATTAAAATATTATCTAACCGGGTTACTCACGTATTTAAGTCGGTGATTGCTCGACATGTTTCGACCCATTAAGAGGGTCCTCGTCCAGAGCACACTCGGCCAAAACCCAACGCGTACTGCTATCGAATCTTAGTGCGTCGAATCCGAATCCAATACGTCGATAAGGTAACCGTGCGAGAGAAAAGTTTATAGTATCGCGTAAAATACGGGAAGATATCGAAATATGTCGCCATCCCAATTTTAATCGTGGTGGTGGTTGGTCAGTGCCACTTGGTTGGAAAATGGTTTTGGGTATTACGTCAATGGACAGTGTAGACGCCCCGTTATTAGCAAGTGATATAGTGAATGTTGTGTGCAACCCCCTTTATGACAAATATAACACTGAGGGTAGATCTTGACCCCGCCACCACCGCCCGTGGCCAGTACCCATTCTAGCAGGGCGCAGGCCCGCAGTATGCGTCGGGCTTTGGCCGAGGGTGCTCCGGACGAGGACCCTCTTAATGGGTCGAATCGACTTAAGTACGTGAGTAACCCGGTTCGATAATACATATTTTAATTTGTTTGAGTCTCACGTCAGTTATATTCTAAAATTATTCGTTTATGTAAAAAAATATCTGTTGTCATTATATTCGACCTTTTAATCACATTTATAAAAGGTTCGGTTTCGGTCTCGGCCGAAACTATAATCAGAACCGAACCTTCGGTTTCGATTTCTGTTTCGGCAAAAAAACATGTTTCGGTCGGACACTAGTTATTAAGGAATAACGCGATTAAAATTCAGCACGCAGATCAAATATCGACCGCACAAAAGCACGGGCGCTTTCTCTACTAAGAAAACAAGTCTCTGCATGTATGTATTCATTTACGCGGCGCAGCGGCGCGGCGTAGGTACCTACCGCCGCCCGCCAGCCATCGTGGATTAAACCGGTTTATTGAGGTTTATAGTTACGTTCTTAAGACGTTCGCGTTCTCCTTATAGCTCGGAGTAAAACCCAAATAAACCGCTATTTACCGGTATTTTTTAAACCGGTTCCGAGCCTTGGTAATAACCTTGTGCTGCTCGGTCTGTATAAGTAAGCGTGCACTCTAGGAGCTAACTTAAGATGACGATATTTTACATGGAATGTACTTACATTTTATTGGACTGTGAGGGTTTACCTTTAAAACATATATTTTTTAATCAAGGGCTACTAGCACTGCAAAAAATAGAGATTCAGATCATCAAATGTCACAAAACTATTGTTGAACACAAATAATAACATAAATGTAATTTTCATATTACCGTAAGGAATATCGTGATGGATCTACGTATAACACCAGTAAGATGGAGCGTTATTAAGCCTGATGAAAGGATACAGCCATATTATAGTTAACTAAAAATACCACCAGTGCAATAAAAAGACATAATATATTTTCATAATAGACATCAAAAGATTTACAAGAACTGATAATTTTATTGTAATTATTTCTTAGTGGAATGTATAAGCGCTGTACTATTAATTTATCTACGAATACCAAATGACTTAAGGCACTCGTATGTAATAATTACTAGCTGCTTTGAAGACTATTCTTAAAAACATAGCGTCTTATTAAAACCTCGTTGCATAGCGAAGGCTTGATGAAGAAGAATGTACACTTATAAAGGGTCACTTATATTATATTGATTTAATTTTTTGTTGTCACAAAAAATATTTACCATTTACCCACGATAACGACAAAAATAATGAGTTCCATAATTCCTTAAACAATTCAGTGCGTGCCAATATTCGAATTTCAATAACATCTAACCTAATGTAACTTGTAATGTATATTTAAGAATATCTTTTTTTTTATATTTACTTACACACATGATCTCACTATTCTGACCACATAGTTTTATATTGTTAGATTACAGATAATTACCTTTATTGTATAAACTTATTCTAAATTATGAAATAAACACACAAACAAAGAAATCTTATCTAAAATAAAAACTAATAATCTAAATAGAAAAGATAAAAATACATTTTTAAAGATAAAAATACATTTTTATCTTTTCTATTTAGATCTAACCTAATTTATTGTTGCAAATATTCTAAAGTTAAAAGTAGGTATTAGACATTTTTGATATTTCAAAAACCTTTTAAAATAAACGAAAAATTTTAAAATGCAGGAAAAAATATTTGAATTGTATATTTACGTCACATATTTCAATAAAATAGATAAGTATTATGAGTAAACTTCGGATTTTCATCGCACGGTAATAAGTTAGACGGCTATGGAGTCGAACAGTCAACTCATACTCATCCTCAGTAACTTATTTTGTCCTATTATGATTATATTTAATGATGCTGAGGAAATTTGTCAAAAAAATATCGAATTTCTCATAAAACATTATTTGATCGAGACATCGATTAAGCAACAAAATATCTACTCAACGTCGTGCTACTAAATAGTACCGTATCCATAACAATAGTCTCGTTTTGATACGGTTACACCTGTGTGAGTCTGTTAATTTTCTAGTTTTGACAGTCAATTACTTTTAACCATGACGTGAGTGACTTTAAAAACATTTCAAGTAGGTACAAGTATATAGATGAGGATGAATATGAGTATGACTTAAATTTTTACGTAAATATCAACTCTATAATTGTCGATGCGCGATTAAAAAACTCCGGTGCCTAATTATAACATCAGCATAATATACAGGGTGTTTTTTTTTCGACCGTTCAAATTCTACGTAGTGAATGTGTAGGTCATACTGACCAACTTTTACTATGAGGACAAAGTGGAAATCGCGAAAAAAAAATCAGCTGTTTCATACATTTTGGCCGGCGTAATGCCGCCAATTTGTATGAAACAGCTGATTTTTTTTTCGCGATTTCGACGTTGTCCCCATAGTAAAAGTTGGTGAGTATGACCTACACATTCACTACGTAGAATTTGAACGGTCGAAAAAAAAAACACCCTGTATATGTTTATTGCCTACTTGCTTGAATTGTGTGTACTATTATTATAACACAATATTCCGAAAATTGTTTTCTACTAGAATAATAATTATTATATTATAATTCCGATGATTCGAATGTACATTCAAACTTCGTATTTTTTTTCAGCTCTGTTAAAATTGCATGTAAATTATATATTTATTGGGGGATGGGATGCGGGGTGATTAATTTGATGGCAATAACTGAAATTCCAATAATATTTTTGCTAACTTATCACATAAAGTAAACTAGTACTTAAATCCGCGCAATCATCATTTTAGCCAATACGTTCAGTCGTTGAGGGCAACTGCCCCAGGAATTCTAAATAACCAATCAAAAGTAAAATTGGAATAAAAAAATCATATGCAAAGTTAGAAGCGTTTATGGCCAGAATTAGGAGCTTTAAATTGATACAGGATTCGAATGTTTTTCAAATTGGAAAGGATCGTGAGTTTGAGATCAACCTTTTTTATTTTTAGGGATCCGTATTCCGTAGTTATGAAAACCAGTATGTCGTCGTTGGAACTTATTTAAGTATATTTTATTGTAAATCTTGGATAATGGCCACCTAATAAGTATATTATTTGTATGACAGTGATTACTAACAAGGATATATGAAGTTAAAAGAAGGCTTCGGGAATAAAAAATGAAGAGATCTTTAATTAGCAACTGTTGTAAAGGGGTTAAAGTTCCATAGTTTTTGCAATACTATTTTTCAGATTAATTCAACATTGTTTATAACTTAATTTAGTTGTTTTATTTTTTTAAATAGAATTTAATTATAAATATTATTTACCACATTGTACACACGTTAGAATGAATTGTAAGCACTTTACAAAAACAATATTACTTAAGTAGAATAGATAAATTAAATTTAAAATAAATACTGACTGTTCATGACCTAAAAATGGGGATTTAGACCAAACGAGCATTCGCTCATACGAAATTAGTTCGTTACATAAAACGTGATTCGTCGAAATTCGTTGATTTCGTAGAGTAGGGGATAGAATTAGTGAATGCTCTTTTGGTCTAAATCCACCTTAAACCTCGTTCTGACTACCACCCGGCCCAAACGGCACGGAATGCTTGCAGCATTCCCGCGCTGGATGGCCAACGATATTCGTTGGACAAGACAGGAGTCGGAACGGGGATCACCACCTCTATCGTCTAGATACTGCCCCAGGTCCCTTAAGAGCTTTTTGGCCTCTTTGCACTACGACCCAGAAGTTTCCACGGCGACTGGAATGAAGTCGTACGCTGGTTCCAGATTTGAGCGTTTATCAATAAAATACCGCCTTTCGACATAAATTATGCCAAATAGCAGTATCCAAGAAACAAAGATATAAAAAATATAATGTTAAAATTATATTACAAATGTATTTCTGTATTCAAAGATATACAGGGTGTTTTTTTTTCGACCGTTCAAATTCTACGTAGTGAATGTGTAGGTCATACTGACCAACTTTTACTATGGGGACAAAGTCGAAATCGCGAAAAAAAAATCAGCTGTTTCATACAAATTGGCGGCATTACGCCGGCCGACATGTATGAAACAGCTGATTTTTTTTTCGCGATTTCGACTTTGTCCCCATAGTAAAAGTTGGTCAGTATGACCTACACATTCACTACGTAGAATTTGAACGGTCGAAAAAAAAACACCCTGTATGTAGTATATGTAGAAACGAATTCGATTTTAAAGTTACTTCGCGTATTATTTAAACTACCTTTCTTTTTATTTTATTCGTACTGGTATTTAATGGCGATAGCAAGATACATATACAAACGATAATTGAAAAGTTAATAATACCTTAGTTAGTTAATTATTCACCGACATACTTGCGCGTTCCTAAATTACAATGGGTATGTAGGCACACTAGGATTACTTGGTCTCAATATAGACTCGATCCCTCTAACTATGGTCCACAACTCACGCCTGACGTTTTTTGGTAAATATGGTTTCTTTGGAATCTTTACGTGAATTTAAATATGTCTGTAGCTTAGGGCTACAGCTACTGAACGGATTCTCATACTCAGATAAATCGTGATCAAATTAACAAATTTAAATATTTTTTGCCACACCTTTTCGTCATGGGATTCAAGTATGTAAGTATGTTAGGTGTGTGTGTAGTTCACATTAGCGTGCGCATTTTATTCTAAACTTCGATTTCCTACGTAAATATTTAGCAACGGAAATTGAAAGCAGTGTGCAGGTGTATAATTTATCAAAATATTGTGATCGGTAGTTGGAATCTTATGAGATAGGTAGTTATTTTTTTGAATTATCTATATATATAAAAGAAGAAGCTCCCTGATAAAGATGCACGCACAGCCTAAACCCCTGGTCCTATAGACTCCAAATTTGGCACGTAGGTTCCTTTTATGGTGTAGACGGGCACTAAGAAAGAATTTTACAAAATTCACCTTCTAAGGGGTTGAAATGGGGGTCCAAAGTTTGTATGGCGAAATAAGATTAGTTGAACTATTTGATCCGAAACTTCGCAAAAGTATTCTTTAAAGTAATTGAGTAAAGGTATGTTAAAGGTTTTTTGAAAATTCAACCCCCAGAAAAAGGTAAAAAGGGTGACGAAGTGAAAAAATCAAGTTGGGTATCGTTTCTATGGTTTATCGGGACGTAGATCACGAATACAATAACGATTTTAAATTTTAACGCGGCGGACGTGAAATACTATGTACACGGTTATGGTGTCATGGGGTAAAATTCGAAAAATATCAATATAATTTTATTATTTATCTTTTATCTATATATATAAAAGAAGAAGCTCCCTGATAAAGATGCACGCACAGCCTAAACCCCTGGTCCTATAGACTCCAAATTTAGCACGTAGGTTCCTTTTATGGTGTAGACGAGCACTAAGAAAGGATTTTTCAAAATTCACCTTCTAAGGGGTCCAAAAAATGGGGGTCCAAAGTTTGTATGGCGAAATAAGATTGGTTGAACTATTTTATCCAAAATTTCGCAAGAGTATTCTTTAAAGTAATTGAGTAAAGGTATGCTTAAGGTTTTTCAAAAATTCAATCCCTGAAAAAGGTAAAAAGGGTGACAAAGTGAAAAAATCAAGATGGGTATCGTTTTTATAGTTTATCGAGTCGTAGATCACGAAAACAATCACGATTTTAAAATTTTACGCGGCGGACGTGAAATACTATGTACACGGTTATGGTGTGATGGGGTAAAATTCGAAAAATATCAATATAATTTTATTATTTATTTATATTTATGTTCATTTCTGGTTCTAGAGATTCCAAATATAGCGCGTAGGTTTCTTTGAGGGTGTAGGGGCGCTCTAAAAAAGGTTAAGTCAAAATCCACTCATTAGAGGGTGCAATGAGGCTAAAGTTTGTAGGGGAAACTTGACTGTTTAAACTGTTTTATCCGAAACTTCACAGGAGTATTCCCAAACATAAATGACTAAAGACATGTTTTAGGGTTTTTGAGAATTGAACTCTTGAAAGTGGTAAAAAGGTTAAACAGTAAAAAAACAACATGGTTATCGTTTCTATAGTCTACTATCGTGTCGCTGTACCGAGGTGTACGTGAAATACCATCTTCTCTGTTATGGTCTCATGGGCTTGCGGGTTATGACAGGGGTATCATTTTAGTGTTTATTTCTGATAAAAAAAAATCTAAATATAGCATGTTAACCAACGTTAATAACCTTTTAAGTTTTCCCGAGTTTTCATGCGATAGTAATCAAAAGTACATATATCTGTGTATCCAAGGTGTTTTTTATAAAGTCAAAACAGTCGTCACCATAAATTTCGACATTTTTGATCCAATGGTGTAAATCGATGTATCGGGATCCCAGAGATTCTTAACAAACTGCAAAAAAGGCTGCCTATTCAATTTCCGTTTCGATATTGTCCGTCATAAAAATCGGTGGTAATCTGAAGTTCTGACTGATCTGTTCATCATAATGAAGCAGAAGTCAAATTTGCAAGAAACGGTAACAATATTGAGTTACTTCAAATGTTAATCAGCTCGCCTAATTATGGTCATCTTTGTTAGGCCTGGGAAACGACAAATGATAGTTTTTATCATCAAAACACAACAATCACCTATGTGAGTGTGTATGTAAACTTTTAAAGATAAAAAACATTTGTCAGTTACCAGATGGTAAAGATGACCATAATATGATAGCGGATTTTGATAATAATCTATATCTGAAATGTCAAAGCGTTTCAAGTAATGAATTTGAGGTCAAATTTGCACAAAATGATCGGCACCTTGAATTTATTTAGTTTGAATCCGACCTTAATAAAAATCGGTATCTTAGGATCCAAGGGGGTTTTTACAAAAAGTGAGAAGTTATCACATCTAAAAATTCTAGAACTTTGATTTAATATTGATAAAAATCGATACCTACCGAGAAGATGAAAAGTTCTTCATATGGAATTTGAAGTCAAAATTGCAAAAATAATTCGCCATCATTATAGCCATCATCATATTATTTTAATACGACCGTGATAAAAATTTATAGAACGCGGCCGAACCGCGGGTAAAAGCACCATCCGCCACACTTAAATCGGTTAAGGCAAACGCGAGATAATCGCGGGAAAACATTAACATGCAGTGAATAGATATTAGAACGCGGGCGAAGCCGCGGGTAACTGCTAGTTTGTCATAAAATCTTAAATGAAATACTAAGAAAATGAATTACCGCACACGTGTGGAAGAAATTGCTTTGTGTGCATAGTTTACCCTTAAAAGAGCACTTACTGAGAATATACATTGTAAAAAAATTAGGCGTAAAGGGTTTGTTCACTTAGAAAAAATGATTTTTGTGGCAGTTTTTACTACCATGTTTGGCTTGCCCAACTATATCTGACTAGCAACTTTGTCCAATTACTTAATTACCTAAAGAATTGCCCTAGAACATGAACTTTTACGTAACAACCCTTGCTACTTAAAATAATATAGAAAACTAATTGGACAAGTCTTCAAAAGTAAAAAATGCTAAGAAATTCTGTTTTTTTTGTTGTCCAGCGAGCGGTTGCAATACTTAAATTTCATAATTTGAATAAAACTTAAAGTTTAGTTGATAAAAATGCAAATATTGATTTATATTCGCTTACAAGATATAAGGAGTCTTCCTGACTGCTAATATATTAGTCACTTAAACTAGGTTTTCATAAAAATGGGAATAGGCTTCACTAAAAATCAGCGTAACGTAGTCAGTTCCACTAGAGAGATCCACTGCGGTACATCATGCTGAGTGAAGACCTTGTAGCGCAATTTACTCATACTGTTCACATGTAAATTTGAATGTTGATGTAACCAAGCCAATTTTTGTTTTGTGCTAATAAACATTTCTTATTCTGATAAAACCAAGTCCATGGCAAACATTAATATCTCATATCTATAATATTTATATTTCTGCGTTAGTACGGATGGATATACATAGACTTGCGCTGCACTAGTCGTCTTTGCACTAGTGTAGATTTAGTGGTTCTGACGGAAGATCAGCGCTGTGGACTTTCGAGTCTACAGCACGTATGCTGAGTCAGCGCCAATTCTATACCACGACACATGACTCTTGCGCAAATAAACTATAGGTTAACTTAATTCATAAGTTTCATTTGTGTATTTATTTTGTTTAGTTTTTGTTTTCCTTTTTTGTGTTTGTATCACTGCGAATGTACGTTGTGGTTTGAATAAAGTTTTTATCTATCTATCTATCTATCTATATCTGTATCGGCTCATTACATAATGACGCAGATTTGAAGCAAAAAATAATTAAAAAATCAGTCCAATTAAGAAGGTTTTCTTCTTGATATAAATTTAACTCAGTTAAGGAAAAGAAACTAGCTGTATATGTACCGAAAAACATGCATCAAAGAGATTCCATTCGCGAGTTCAGTTATTTTAGATTGAGTATGGAACACCAAAAATGTACTTTAAATAGGCGCGTTGTATAAATACCAACTTTGCTATTACCAGCTCCATGTCACTACCAATTGTGCGATCTCATTCAAATGACTTGATGAATGCATCGACGACGTATTTCCTAGGCAATTACTGGAATTATTCACTGGGCCATTATTTCGCTTCCGAAGGACACCGTCGCCTTATTTGTGAGTTTTGAGCCTCATTTGGTCTAATTGCTTAGAATATTAAAATTTTAATATCCTCTTTTAGTAGTATCTACATGAATGTCCTTACCAAAACCAAAGCTTAGTAATAATGGAGGCTTCATCAAATCTGCCGGATTTTATGTCTACTTTCATAAAATCATTCAAATATGACTCTAGATTAGGTAAGTATTGCTTTTTCTATAATCTGGTTTAAATCATTTAATTCCGATACTTAGGTAGAAAATACTTATCCGTTGTTTGTACTTTTATCATGAATAATCCACGGTCGTAATCATCAGCGTCTACAATATTTGATTTATAATGTCTGGCCTTTTGGCCAATGATACCGGTGGTCTATGTTCGAGTGCTAATCTGAAGTTCTATTGTTAGTGCGATTAAAGAATGATGTTGAAACAATAAATATTTGGTGGCGTGTAATAGACATTTTAACGACTAAGGTGCGGCCAGACCGCAGCTTAAAAAACGGTCACGATACGGAATCGGCGGCGTACCATTTTCGACGCACGCTCCTCACATCGCTGCTTAAAATACGTTGACGGTACGGAATCGCAGTGACGTGCTTCACGCGAATCGTTTTTGACGTAAACCTTCCAAACCGGTGCTTAAAATACACTGCGTCAAAATCATGCTTCAGATACCTAAATAACATAAGTAGATGATCAACTGCAACAATAACAACAACATGTGTACGTCATCTGATGAGAAAGAAGCTCTTCTATTAGCAATAGAAGTTGGTGAGAATAACAGGTTGGTTATTTTAAAATTATTTAACTTTTCTGAATATTCGTAAAAGTGTAATAAGTAACATTTTTCATTTTCGAATTTTTATACTCCGAAGCGGACAGTTATCCATTTCTAAGAATGAACATTTGACAGTTTAGAAATGAGCCTTATATGCATACCCCGTTATCAATGTTGCAGATTCATTGAAACTGAGTCATAGGGTTGTCACACAGATTTTATTGTCATTGCGACATGTGTGCGTTAGCTTGAATAATGTTTTTACAGGTAAAATAAAACATTTGTATACATTATTAGTAATATGGGTACATTTATTTTATTAAAAACACAGAAAACTAAACTACTTTTTCTTATATATCATGAAATCACTGGTTAGATACCTATTACTTAATCGAAGACATCTTACTTTAAAATTTATGGTGCAATGGTACAAAGGTATCTTATTTTTATCTGTAACAGAAAAACCCGAACATTTTATTTAAAAGAAACTATTATCAAAAATGCTTAACTAAGTACTTATTCGAAAAATTAATACTGTAAGTATGTAGATACATTTTTTCAACTTATTTATACACTGTTACGAGTATTTGTACAAGTTACAAAATTCACGAACCATTTCGGCGTCGTATTTGGGTTACTTCTAATTTTGCCATCAGCTCCTGCTTAAACCGGGAAAATTATGCGTGATCAATGAGGAAATTCATGTTTTTAACTATATATTAAGAGAACGAATCACATTATGTCATAAATCAATTTTGACAAATAAATGACGCTCATATTATAGACTCACATATTATAGACTAAAAAAACCGGCCAAGTGCGAGTCGGACTCGCGCGCGAAGGGTTCCGTACCATTATCAATTTATTATTAAAAAAATACAGTTAAATCAACCTACCTCAAAAACTATAAGAGATAATTTAATCAAACTAAAAATCGTTGATAGAGTTTATTAATGTGCATAACATATATTTTTTTTAGAATTTTATATCGCGTAGTTTAAAAAATAGAGGGGGGGACACATTTTTCAGACTTTGAGAGCTGATATCTCGAAAACGATTTGCTTAAATAAAAATAAGATTTATAAACGTTCACATAATTTTCAAAGACCTTTCTATTAATACTCCACACGCTTATATAAAACTAAAAAAAAATTTATATCCCTCAGTTACATGTATGGAGGGCCCCCACTCCAATGGTTTTTTTTACAATTTAGTATCATAATCCTGTAGCGGTTCATACAACACATATCACTACCAAATTTCGTTACTGTAGCATTTATAGTTTCCGATTAAATCGGCTGTGACAGACGGACAGACGGACAGACGGACATGACGAATCTATAAGGGTTCTGTTTTTGCCATTTTGGCTACGGAACCCTAAAAAGGAATATAACCTTTTTTTTATTGCGGGGTGAAAAAAGGTTTTATTTTGTTAACAACTTCAAATACCATGTCATATTATATACGTAGGTATACTAAAATTAACATGTAGTGCCAACCCTAGCGTTTTCAATGAATCTGCAACACTGATAACGGGGTATGCTTATATGTATGACAGAAATGAGCCTCATATAAATAAGGGTAAATCTATAACTGTCAAAAGTTCGTTCTTAGTTTGATCTCAGGGCCTACAAGCGGTTTGCTGCGACACTACTTCAAGACTCAATCGAATTTGAACCCTAATAGCAATCAATATCAGAGTGGCCAGCATAGCTCAGTGGCCGTTAATACTTTAAATCTGCAATTTGGTACAGGTATACATATTAATCATGCCAACAAAGTGGTATAATAAAAACTAGAAAAAAAAAATTCGGGTACCTCCCCAACTGTTGAAGTGGGGATGTTTTTTTTATTTTCTGTAATTTCTCTATCATTGAATAGGTCTCTTAGAGTAAGGGTCTTAAAAGAATCTTTTTTCTAAAGTCCATTTCGGATATTATTGCTCCAGAAGAAAAAAAATTGTCTCCCCCCCTTCTAACTTTTGATCAGTAGCCAATAGGAAAAAATTTGAAAAAATCATGAATAGTCGGCTTATATAATACTTTAAAATAAAACTATTTTGAACATAATCGGCCCAGCCCTTTTTGAATAACTACGGAACCCTACACTGAGAATGGTCCAACGTGCTCTTGGCCGTTTTTTTTTTAATATATCGAATAAAACGTGTAAATTATTGTGTGTGTCCTTGCACTAATTCAGACTTGATTAAAATATCAATCTGGTCCTTGATCATTGTAACTTTGATGTAAGGTTAGTCATTAGGAATTACAATATATGAACGCATTTCAGAAGACTTATTAAGATATGGTGCGGATATAATTCATTATCTTACTAATAAAATATATTGATGATGGAATAAACTATGACGGAAAACAGAAAAAATCCATCAAATTCATAATTATATTGGACAGGCGCGTGTAGAGTCTGGCTAACGAAAGATGAGAATGAGTTTTTTACTGAACTTTTCATATGGCATCACAAGCTGAATTTTGTCAAACGTTATGTTCTGTCTTTCGTTCGACTTGACATCCATTGCTCGCTTTCCACAATTGCAACGTTTTAAGGTGTTTATGATGAAAAAAACTATGAAAAGTAATGTTCGTAAGCTGCTGCGTACTATAATAAGTAAATATAAAGAAAAACAAAAGGAGAAAATCATCGCTTAAAAGGAAAAACATGAGTGTTTACACACAATATCGGTATTTCTAGGTTAGTACGAAATACCATTTTGATACTTACCTTTATTCAATATTTTTTTTTGTACTCATTATCTAATATACTATCGACTATAATAGATTTATGTTTGTATTTATGTTAGGTTGATTTAAAATGGTCATTTGTTTTTTTTTTTACCAGAAGGGCTGGGAGAGGTTGAAGGAGTTAACGCTGTCAAAAATACGGTAGAAAAGTTATGCGAGTTGGAGAAGAAAGAAAGAAGTTCGCAAGTATAACTGCCTCAGATTGGAAAACAATGACTGACCGTCATTCATGTGGAAGATAAGTACAGCGAAAGAGACAATGTCATAAAAACTGCATTGGATGCGTTTATTATGCGATTTATGTGTTATGACACAAATAGTATGAATCATTAATATGAATCATTGTATGAGTTTTTTAAGTCTGACTTTAATTATTCTGAATAAAAAATATAAATATTTCGTAAAAATATTATTAAATTATTTATTAAAAATATACACACCAGCAGAATTTGCTTAACATTTGACAAACTCCCCTTGTTTTAACATCCAGTTCCGCTAATTCATCCAGTGGTGCACTTTTTAGGCTCTAGTGCGAGAAGTGGGTCATTTTACGTCAGGTTCAAAACTTCGGAGGGCCATCTGTACTAAAAAACGTGGTACGAGACACGTGTAAAAACGAAATTCGTAACTTGTGTCGATTTAAAACATCGCCACTGTTCGAATTTCACGTTTTTCGCACTTGTGTCGTAATGTACTATTTTATAGTTGGTAGTTTTAATCATGATTACACCTGCGATATACCATTCTGCGATGATACAATTTACAAATCGTTACAAATATTACATATACCTATGTATAGACATATAATAGTGTCCAAATGTGTGTTATATCCAAGTGTGAAAATCACTCTGTTTTTCGGCTCTTCATATCATTATAGTCTTTATACCATATATGTATGTAAAAAGTTAAAACTAACTTGGTAATGTGTCGAATCTATGATATAACTTGAAAATAACTAAACAGATTGGCTTAACATTTGGTATGGGATCCATTTAATAACATGGGTCATCATTTAGAGTAGTAGGTTCCTACATCATATTGCATTGTGTCATGCAGACAAAGTTGCATGGAACAGCTACGTTATGTACATATATATAATATATTAATTTGGATTGTAATAAATACAGGTAATTTAACAAAATAATTTTAAGTTTTAAATATATTACAAGTATCAAGACTGATTTTTGGGGTGCAACCCATACTCTATATTTTAGTAATTTGCCGCCATTTCTCATTCTCATCTTTCATTTGCCTGACTCTATTTGTTAGCCTGTTGACTGTTGAGTACATTTAGTAAGGTAAACGTCTTTTGTAATTGTAATAGAAGTCAAAAATTGTTGTAATCTATTAGGCTATAAGCAGTCGAACATTAGCATATTATTTTACTAACTAAGGGAGAGTGTATGTGTATATTCGTACAGTGATCATATCTCTGCTATCAGACATGCGAACATGGTTATATTTTAATGTACGGTCAAATCGTACATAATTTTACCCTAAACTCGCAAATCAAGTAGTATCGCTGCATTTTTGGTATGTTGTTTAGACACCATAGGACAGTATAAAAACATATTTTGCAAGCAAAAAAAAGTTGTGCTAGCTGGGTAGTACGTAAAAAACTGCGAAATTTACGGCCATTTTCTAGTTTCTGATTTTTATTTAAAAAACCTTACGTTTTTTGATATCATATGTTACAAAACGTTTAAAGACTAATAAATTTCCAACAAGTTGAGCTAACATGCATTACCGTAGATCTTATAGTTTCAGAGATTCGAGACTTTAAAAAGTACCCCTTTTTGTAAACTAGATAAAATGTTGTGTTTTGCTAACGTTTTCGACTTAATATCGCCTCACCTAATTATGCTACAAAAAACATGCAATAATGACCTTATAGCGCAATTAATATTCTTTAATTTAATGGTCAAATTAGGTTAGTGAACTTTGTAGTTGAAAGTATAAACCCGAAATTCCAATGGCAGGAGGCCCGCTATCTAAGTTTTTCATACAAATCGCAAGTCGAGGTGCAAAGCTGCAATTTTGGTATATTGTAAAGGCCTTATAGATATATACGAAAACGCATATTAAAAGAAAAACAAAAAAATAATTTGGGCAAAGGACGTAAAAAACGGAAAAAAAATCGCACTTTTTTTAGTTTTTGACGTTTAACTAAAAATCTATTATCTTTTTGATACTGATTGCTGTAAAACTAAGAAAGAACATTAAATTTTAAAGGATTTGAGCTAAGTTGCATCACCGTATGTTATATATATTTTGAAATACGACATTTCATACAGTGCCCTTTTATCGAAACATAAACAAATTTTAGGTTACGTTAAAGCTATTCACTAAATATTGGCAAAACGTTCGCGCTAAGAAAAAAAAGTAATTGTAGGTAATAATTACATTAAATTTGGAACAAATTGAGCCGATAACAATTACTGTAAGTCTTATAGTTGGGGGTATACGAGGCTTCAAAACATGCATTTATTTTCTTAACTTAATGAAGGGCACATTTTGAAATGTCGTATCTCTAAATCTATATAATTTAGGGTAATGCAAGGTAGCTCGAATCCTTTCAAATTTAATATTCTTTCATAGTTTTATAGCAATTAGTATCAAAAAGTTATAGTTTTTTAGTTAAACGTCAAAAACTAAAAAAAGTCCGATTTTTTTTCAGTTTTTTACGTCCTATATCTAAATCCTTATTTTTTTTTTCTTGTAATACGGATTTTCGTACATCCCTATAGAGCCCATATATAATATACAAAAATTGCAGCTTTGCAACACGACTTGCCATTTGTAGGAAAAACTTAGATAGCGGACCTCCTGCTTTTTGAATTTCGCGTTTTTAGTTTCAATTACAAAGTTTACTGACCTGATTTTACCCTTAAATGAAAGAATATTAATTGCGCTATAAGATAATTATTTCATGTTTTTCGTAGCATAATTAGGTAAGGCGATATTAAACCAAAAACCGTAGCAAAACTCAACATTTTATCTAGTTTATAAAACAGGGTACTATTTGAAGTCTCGAATCTCACTATAAGACCTACGGTAATGCATGTTATCTCATCTTGTTACAAATTCATTCATCTTTAAACGTTACCTGATACTTATTGTCAAAAAACATAAGGCTTTTTTTATAAAATTCAGAAACTAAAAATAGACAGTAAATTTCACAGTTTTTCACGTATAACGCAGCTAGCACAACTTTTTTTTGCTTGCAAAATGTGGTTTTATACTGCCCTATGGTGTCTAAATAACATACCAAAAATGCAGCTTTACTACATGTTTTGCGAGTTTAATGTGCGATTTGACCGTACTATAATGGTTTCGTCCGCAATCAGGACAATGAAATAGAAGAAAAAATCTCTCAACGTCAATGTCACTCGTGTCATTTTTTTTCTATATCCTTGTACTTGTTGTGGACGAAAGCATTGGCTCTGTTCATCCATAAAACTGCACAAATGTCATCTCACTCACTTAAAAAAAGATTGTCAACAAATTGGAGGACATAAAAAT
The DNA here is from genome assembly GCA_025490895.1 of Thaumatotibia leucotreta. NCBI lineage: Eukaryota > Metazoa > Arthropoda > Insecta > Lepidoptera > Tortricidae > Thaumatotibia > Thaumatotibia leucotreta. Next base: position 46,474 of record JALPQI010004695.1, read on the forward strand.
AAAGATCCATATTTTCTTGAACCTTAAGACGACGGCTATCAGAGAAAAATATATTATTCATACCTTCAGAAAACTTTGCATAGCCAATTTAATGTTATTTATAACATTTAACTTTTTAAACAGCTTAAATATCCGTTACCATTTCTGAAAAAACCTTAAAAATTAGAAAAAACCACAAAAATACAAAATAATATACAAAAAATATTATGACTATTTCTAAGTAACTTGTGGGGCGTTCAATTGTTAGTTGTTTATAGAGTTAAAAAACGTATCTGTTCACGACTTATGTTCCACCCTGTATATGTCTGATGAATGTATTGTTGTAGGACATGCTATTAATTCCTATTCGCTTACCGAGTGTAACATTTTGAGTAAAATCGATTCACTTGGCTTAAATGGCGTGTTTTTGTCTTTTATAAAAGTTGGTGATAAACAGCAAAACAAGAAAAAACTTATTACAAAGAAAAAACGTTGTGTATTGTGCATCAAATTATTATTGAAATTATTTCAATTATGCACAAATAACATAAACTCGAAACTCGAAGTATGATTCTCGCAGTCAAATTTGGTTTACACTAGATGTCAACTCTGCAAAGGCGAGGCAATTATCGCCTCTTCCTATGCGATATCGTACGTATTGTTTATATGAAAGGATATTTTTATTCTCGTACTTTTCGTTCGATTATCGTACACGTTAATGTAATTCGTTGTTATAGTATACATTTATGCGAAATAAAATCTTACTGCATGAACAAATACGCACTTATAATAGGTACCTACCTATTAGAAAAGTAGTACCTACTTAGTTGTACGAATTGGCAAGAAACTCTCTGTAAAAACCATGCGCCCTTGTCAACAATGTCCAAGGAATGCAGTCACTAAATAATATTACCTCCCTCTGGTCCCTAATTTTTTTTTAGATTTCCATGGTTTCCGTGTAGTTAGTAAAAACAAAAAACAGTGAATCCTTACACAAATTAACTGCTTACAATATTACCTGTGCCGTATATGTATTGTATTCGCCCATATTAATCATTACTCCAAACCGGTAACTATAGTCAATTAAAACAAAACAAGATGCTATAACTTAGGTCCCGGAGCAAATCGGCCGAACCGCGGTAATTACGGGAGTATAATGTCGCATTGTTAATTGTTAGGGGTATCTGAGGCGGATCTCTTTGGCTTGTCCGCGTTATCTGCGCCGTGCCCTGCCGAGGTAAGGTCCGCTGTTCGATGGAGTTGATTTTAAAATAATCGAAATTGGCTAGGTAATACCTAGAAACCATACATCGGATACCGGTAATTTCTCCATACAATACCCAATACCTAACTAGTTATTTTATCGTTCTTTTTCATTCTTTGGCGTATAAATTATTTGTTAATGGAGTAATTAAAAAAACTGAAGTTGTGAAGCAAAAAAAAATTGAGTAAATAAAGAGTAAAAACCATTTTGAAATATAGGACTACTTCGAGGTTGTTAAAAAAACTGGTTCCGATCCCTGCTAGAAATTATCAAGTTAAGAGTCAAAAATATTCTGGAGCTAGCTACATAGCTTTATTTAGATGAAATAAAACTATGAAAACGGATAATTAAACTCTCTCTCTCTGCGAGGGCGACAGTCGCCCGCAGAGTCGCAGACCACGAACCCTAAAGTGTTCGAAACGTCGGGACGGGACGAAGTTTAAGTTAATGAATATACGCGAGTTTATCCGTTTTCTTAGTTTTGTTTCACGTGTAATCCTCGCGGTAGCCCAAGAAAATATTCTCTATTTAGATGTTTATTAAATTAGTCTTTGTCTAATGTATTCTTTTGACACCTTTGAAGGAATCACCCTAAACATAAATAACTTACAAAGTTTTAAATGACAAATATTTAAGCAACGTTTCATACTTACCTACTTACATAAAAGTAATTTTGGTAAGCTAACAACCTTACTTCAAATGTTATAAATAGAACAAAAAAGCTTAAAATTATAATAACACAGTACTATTCATTTGTTGAATTATAAATTACGCAACATAACAGTTTGCAGCAAAGCTTTATAAAATACTAATTCAAGATTATTCTAAACCTATCATGATATGTTCCAAAGGAAAGCCATTTAAATCTTGAATAAACTTCATGACTACACGAATCGAATACATTAGAGATTGTTTTATCAAATACTTATTTTTTTCATGAATAGCCAGCTTTATGCTTATATTTTGCTTGCAATTAGCACTCGATATACGGTCTGGATTTCAAAAGGATATCGGTATTACTTTATCCCGATAAAGACTAACTCATAGAGCAAAAACTGACGATACATGTATGAAACACAATAACATACCTATACGTTAAATTCAAATCAATATTTTAATTAGGTATGTCATATAATATAAGTACCATAAGTATGAATTACAATTTCGTTGATATTTTTTGGCAAAATTACTTTTACCTGAAATTGGTACTACTGTCACTGATCAATTTGTAACAGCAACGATACTTATACATTTCTAACACATGCATAAAACAATCAATAAAGGAAGATTATAGATATTTATTAAAAGTCAAGTTAGTATTAAAACCTTTGAACATATTAATTAATCAAACAGTCTAACGTGTGTTCTCCACGCTGAAGTAGTATTAGTAATATCTCGAAATCAGGCATGACGATAAAGATCTACGTCCTCATTATCACTTGCTATCGGGGATCTGATGCCTGCTTCCATATCAGGTTGCGGTTAATGTTCAGAAAGATAATAAAGCAAATGTTTTTTTTTAATTATATTGAACACAAGTAAGTTAAATCATAAAATATGTTTTCGTAGTACAGGCATTATTAAAACTAGCAAATAACTACAATTTTAGAATTATAACTAACGTGAGACTCAAACATATTTAAATATACTCCATGATGAGGATCCTCTAAATGGATCGAAACATGTCGAGCAATTATCGACTTAAATTACGTGAGTAACCCGTGTGATAAATATTTAAATAACTACAATTATTTATAGGCGCAAAAGGCCTTACACATTTTAAATTTATTCATAATAATTATCATGTGTACTATAAAAGTAGGTAGCTGACGCTATCATAATAAACAAATACGTACGATATCGCACAGGAAGGGGCGATTATTGCCTCGCCTTTTGTTTTCTCGCTCCAAAACGTGCAAGGAACTCGCACCATGTAAATGAGCCTTTATTTATTATATCGAAACGTCATAAAGATGATACTTACAGTCACTATGTATTTAAAATCGATAAAGGATCGTCCAGGATTAAGAAACAGAGCCCCATTCGGTGACCGATAAAATTGTTAGAAGGGTTCCTTAATCATTTGCCTGAATGATAATATTTTGTGGCTAACCAAAATTAGGTAACCAATTGTATTTCGATTTGGAAAGTAGGACATAGGTAGTGTAAAAAAAGTAGGCGTACATATTATTATATTTTAAGAAGTTTAATTTTATGTTCAACTGTGAAGTCTGTGAATGACACTTACTAAGATTAAATGATACAATGTTTTAAGCTAAAAAGTCTGTCTTTATTTATGAAGGCAGTTGAAAATCGATTACCTACGTTTTTCATAATATTTGTAAGCATTAATAGGTTTCTGAGGTTGATAATTATCATGTGTGACATCACATTAATTGAATACCTAATATCAAAACAATCAAACATTACAATCGTGTTTAAAACTGACTCATGCAAGAGTTCCGTACTATAGGTAAGTACTTGGTAGTTTGTATTTTGGTATACCTAACTGGGAGTACTGGGTAATATAATGTATAACAATGTGTAGATTTTAATATTAAAATCTCTTATCGACATTAAAAATTTCGAGTTCTACATTAGAGTCTTTCCACTAGAGTTTATAATACGTTACAGTATACTGCCGTGCAATTCCTAAACCACAGTAACTGCCAATTTTCCGATTTTTGGTTTATTGGTGATCTATAATCAGCAAATCAAAACGCATAATCCCAATCGATCGGTTTTTAATTTGGAAAACTGGAACATGGAAACTCGAAACCCCAAAAGCAGTAAGTTACTAGTTTTTCCTGCACAATGCAATATAAAGCGCAGTAAAATGGTCTACGGCTACGGTTTTTGCGCTGATACTGACTAAAATGCAGTACAGGTGTAGATTTTCATGATTTTTAGCATGTAAACTCATAGTATCTCGTTTATAAAGAAACTAATTAAAACACAGTATACAATTTTTATGCTAAAAGTGTTGTACTGCGTTTCCAGTTTCATAGATTAATAAGCATAATTACTAGTTAAGATGCAGTAGGAATAAAATAACGATATTTAAAGTGGTACACTACTGTTCAAATAAGTATCGTATTGCCATCTAAACTGCAGTAACAAGTTCATTAATGTACACATAATGCTGTATGTTATATTACTTTCAATAGCAATAATACTAGCTAAAGGACAGTAGCACTTCAAGGGGCTGCAGTTTAGGCAGTATTTTTATGGTATATGACTATTTTAACTGCATTTAGACGTTTATTTTAAGTGGCAAATTCGAGTTACGAGTAGTTCCATCTCGGACCTTCCTTGAAGATAGCTTATAGTGATATTGTTAGAACATCCTGTTTAAGGTAGTAAAATAATTCTTGACCTATTTACAATTTAAAACAACCAAGGTGTCGTCTGTTGATAAACGAGTAAAAACTTATATAGTTAAACACATAAAGGTATTATTACCAGTGAGCGGTTTTTTGGATTCCCCCTAGCGGGATTTGGCGTATAAAAAAAATACGGGTGTGACTATAAAAAAATATTTAACACTATTGTATTATACATACTAGAGCATATTTTATGAAACAGAAATATGGCAATATAATTAAAGTTTATTTTTCAAGTTACTATAGGAGACCCGCCGGAGGAATCCAAAAAACCGATCACTGATTATTACCTAATTATTAGGTTCTTAAAAGACAAAAAAAATAACCTTCTCTTTAGTTTGTACACATTTAATTTTGCTATGCGAGTTATGGTTCCTAGGCGGCGGTATCATCTTATTAAGCAATGCCTTGCCAACAAATATCATCGTTATGTCTTAATATTGTTACATTTGTTCTTTATTGCGGTACCTCGCCGTAACGTATGAAGTAGATTATACATATGAATTATACGAATACCGCCAATACCGGTCAATAATCGAGTATTTAGAAATTTGTATTTACCTGTTTTGGGATTCGATAAGATTGCTACATACTTTTTGGTTTAAGTTTCTTATACGGTAATTCCAGATGCATTTAACAAATTTCTTTATGTAAGTTTAAATTCAAAGCTAAACATAAAATATGAAAGTAAATTCTTAATCATTTCTTTAATGAATTGCTACATAATATATATACGGTGTTATTAAATTAGTCACGGATATTTAAGGGACTTTAATTTAACATCAAAACAATTAACTTTCTCTAGAAATTAAAAAAAAAACATTTACGGAACAAAAAAGAACATTATAATTTATTTTCTAAATAATCATCCCATCATCCATCAATATCCTGTCAAGATGTTTGTTTAACACTGTCTATCATGGTCTTATTAAAGGCCTCCACAAACCGGCCGGCGGTTCTAGAATTATGACTAAAGAGGTTTCATTTATTTATCTTATTAACAGGGTGCTTTAACGAACCAAATTTGTTTCCTTGTTTTCTCCAAAAAAACAACAAAACCATATAACGTGTCATACATAAATATACTCCAGGAGCGGAGTACTATTGTAGTAATATGTCATAATTGATGACAATTTATTATTTTATAAGGTTTTGTATTATAATATACAGTATTCTAAAGACTTTTTGATTTATAATTGACACGAATACGTAAGAAATTATATTTATTAAAATTAATCGTAGAAGTGCTACGCCATAATCAGTCGTGAGCTTACTCATTGAAATCAATGTAAGGCTAAATATAATGTGCCATTTGCTATGATTACAACCGATACTGGTACCTTAAGTTGATTGTTATTTCATTTCTTAAGAAAATGTGGTAATAAACCTTAATTTTTCTCTAATTTTTGTATTATTGACGACAAATCCCTAAATAAACTGCGTTTTCCAAGTAACTTTTAAATCGTTTTTTACATCCTTCTGTGTCTCACATTGGCATGAAACTTGATAAGCGTGTTTGAATTTCTTAATAATAAAATCATGTAATGGTGTTACAAATTTTTGTTGTATTTTAATTACTTTATTAAAAAAAACTATATTTTACTGCTGTGAATGAAGTTCGTAGCACGAAAATTCAATCAAAATACTAGTTAAATTACAGTACACTAGTCCCTTTTACTGCAGTTTAACCTGTAAAATGCCGCCTATCTCTATAAAGCACGCAAAATTTGTGCAGTAAGTGGTCATTTTACTGTGCCTTAATTAGTAATTGTTATATTTTTCCCTGTTTTTAAAAGCGCAGTACAAACACAAAATTATGAAAAAACCACATATTTAATTTTAGGAAATGCAGAAGCATGTATTTTTTAATTTATCATATTGTATGAATTAAATACTTCATTTTGCAATAAAAAAAATCTCATTAACTATCAAATCTTGGAAAATATATTACTTTAAAACTGTTTTTTGCTATTATCTCAAAATCGACTTTTGTCAGTTACTGTGGTTTAGGAATTGCACGGCAGTATAGGCCGTACTACGTATTGGCAATTAAAGTATAATGTTAATGTATAATCGATACTTTTGAGGAACTATACCAATCGTCAATAGAATCTAAAATAGTACATTATGTTACAAGTGTGCTTAGTTGATCATTAATCAATGCACACGACGTTTTCAACACACTTGTGAGGAATAACTGACTTTTAGTAACACTTTTTTTAACCTTTGTTACTAGGTAATATTCCAAATTTAAGTTCAACCTTTTTATTTTAATCTTACTTCTTCTTATTACTTGAAGTTCACAATTTAATATCTAATGTTTAATATCCTGGAATATGAGCCTAAAATCGGTTTAATAATATCTACGTTACGAGCATATGTGTTGAAAAAATTGTAAAACAAACCTAAGGACTTGCATTAGGTATTGCATGATCACGCACTTTTAGAACACAACCACAGAATATATTATTATAAAATACATTTTTGGTTTTATTACGAACTTAAAATCTTAAATCTTGAGTTCACATAAATGTTTAGTAAATATTATTGATATTTATTAGTCTTCACGTAAATTTAAATATGTCTGCGAACGTTTTTCACGATATGTGTCAAAGACGTCAAATGCTATGGAAAGTCAGCCATGTTTGTTTACATTTTTTTAGATTCTACTGGCGATTGGTATTCATGTAAGGGAAGACTTAAATAATTTGTCTTAAAAGAAAGAATACAATACGACACTTACAATATCATGTTATTATTTTAATTACTACGGAACTCAGATAAATAAAATTACGATAATCAATTTGACTGAATAGTATCACTTAATCAACACACAATATTAGTTATCGTAAATCTAGGTAAAGCGACATAAATAAACCGAATCCAATATTGTACGGATGTGTATTTGAGTACCTGCTTTTCTCTAAAATGTTTAAACAAAATACAGTGATTTTTGCTATCTGTTTGTGTTCCGTCGGAGCTTACATTGAAATCGAACTTCCTCGCAAGGCATTCGACACAGAACTTTACGAGAATGTTTTAGACGAAGAGCTATGTGAAGCGCAATTAAGTTATCTATTAAATAACAATACAATGCTAGCTGCTCAATGTAAGTAAGAACTTTAGTTACCCTTACATTAAATTGTTCATATTTATATTTAAAAAAAGGTATACCCTATAATGACACAAGTATCATAATATACACGTAAGTGTAACTTGTATAACTATATTATATTTGTTCGTATGAGATTAGTAGCTTTTGCAGGTGTCATCTATCAAACTTCACTTAACTACAACATATACTTACCTTAGTGTTTCAATACCAGTTATTGTTGTCTGCAAAAAACGAGTCCATTTTATAAAGGAACTCATTCATACATTTGGACGCATTTTTACAGCTTTCAATGATACATAATCACCAAATTAAAATAAATAAAAAATCGTCATCAACCGATTTCTTCAAGATCCCATCATCATCATCAGAGCCCGACTTGGTTTTTTTCTTGTAGAGCAGATATCTACTAAAATATTGACTTAAGGAAAAGCTTTGTTTTGGGATCCTTATTCTTTTTCAAATATCTATTCAACGATATCCAAAAGTTACGAAACTATAATATTAGGTACAGCAGAATAAAAAAAAACATCTCCACTTTACTACCCGAAAAAAATATGTATACCTTTACCATAACTGCGGACACGTGTTTTTATATCTTGGATTATGAGCCTAAAAGCGGTTTAATGATACTACGTTACGAGCAAGTGTGTTGAATGTAAAATTACAATACTTAGTTTATTTTATCAACATAATAGGTATAAAAAAATAAGAGGGTGCCCCATGGAAAAAAAATAAATGTGATTTTTGGACCACCCTAATAAACATCAGTTAATAAAATGGATTGTACATATCATGTAGTAATAATAAAAACGAATCATTCCTTTTCAGTTCTTGACGCAGGCATACGAGTACCGAAAGGTATTCTACAAGGAAATTTTGTAGATCTCGGAAACTACCACCAGTGTCTAGGAATCAGTGCAAATTTTGAGCCAACAGACATAGAGGGCAAGTACTGCATGATAAGCGTTCCGTTAGTTCAAGATGAGATACAGCTACCAGAATGGCCAGACTGGAATGAAAGCTTGCCAGAATTTCCATGGCCAGAACTACTACCAAACACAAGAAGTCATAATAATATAATGAGAAATCTTGAAAATATACGAAGAGAAACAGCGTGGTTAAGTCGTTTAACTAGACCTGATGTTGATTTGATGAGGTCAGTATAACTTTTGTTTATATTTGTTTACACAGTATGTAACCATCACGCGGGCATTTAATATGTAACTAGCAAAAAAGTATAACAGTTGTAAATATTTAAATTAATTTAACGCCTGCTGCAGTGATTACTTGTAAAACACTTTGACCTAATATTGTTAAGATAAATTAACAAGATTTTATAGGTACCTATAGTGCTCTAATCTTAAATGTGAAACTTTTTGTTTCGGCCTATAACTATATAAATTATATGATTTATAAGTATGTATATAGTTTTCGCATAATAATGTATTTAGAAGTAATAATATGAACAGACTCTACACGACTTTAATGCAATCAGGAAAGCCATTTAAGTTTTGCGATTATCGCTGGAAGTAACATATTTATTTCATCGTAGCAAAATTCTGATGCTTCAAGTAACAAATGCAATCAAAATAACATTAAATATCTTTATCCACAGGGTATCAGACGACAGCGAAATGGCCGATATGAACTTTAATCTCGCAGTTTGCCTCCCTAAAGCTTGTACAACTAAGAAATTCATCGATACTCTTTTTATAAACACTACTGCTGTGGGATTTCAACTTACAGAAGATTTCTGCAGATTGAAAAATGACAAACCGTTTTCACCCGGTGATTACGCTGCTATGTAAGCAATAAAACTTGATAAAGTTATCTAATTTCAATTATGTCTGGTTTCAAGTCCTAAATATATTAATATTTTATAGTAGGTGCAATCAAGGACTTTAAAAATAAACCGATAACACAGTTGATCAAACACATTATATTATGTCTAATGAATGAATAAGTATCATGGGACAGTCTTACACAAATCGACATAGTCTCGCGGAAGCTCAATTAAGGATAGTATTTACATATGGGTACTTAAATACATAGAAAACATTCATGACCAGTAGGCTTAGCACAGGATCAGTGCGTCAATATGTCGCCGCGAGATAGATTATCCATCCCTCTTTTATTCATATAGTTAGTAAAAGATGGAAAATCTATCTCGCGGCGACATACTGACATAACAATCATGTGCTAAGCGTACAGGACACGAATGTTTGTGATAAGCCCACTAATAAATGCCGTACTAGAATGTCGTACCTACTAATTATTTTATTGTTAACTTTATTTAGTCATCATAAAGGACACATTACTGCGATCGCCAATCCGCTTGCCCAGCGTGGCGATTATGGGCATTTACCTCCTAATGCGTCTATACGCATAGTTAATAGGAGAGGCCTACGTCCAGCAGTGTACTATCATATATATCATATATATATCATATCATATATAGGCTGATGATGTATGATGACGTAACTTTATTTTACTCAAGAAAATGTTGGAAAAAACTAATACTAATTAAGATTACGAAAAGAGGCTCAAAGAATCTAGTCCTGCTATCCTAGCGAGTAGGGAACTACCTAATAAAATGTAGATATTATACTCTGTTTGAAAACTACTATTTATTTATTTCCGATTTCAGAGCTATTTTTGGCTTCATACTTCTTATAACTCTCATTTCCACGAGCTACGATCTGTATTACAACGTGGTTTGCAAAGGAAGTAAGTATTCCTATTACTAATTAATTATTTCCATGTTTTTTAATGCCATGTTTAAAATAACTATCATTTTTGGATGTGTATATTTCATGGATACTTGTTGTTTTTAGATCCCAAGGGAGCCAGCGTAATAGGAAAATCGTTCTCATTATATACAAATACTCGACGACTGCTCACATTCAATTCTGGACCCGGAGCTTTAGAGAGCTTGGATGGAATCAGGTCCTTTGCCATGATGTGGGTCATATTAGGCCACACTTATTCTACGCTCTCAAATGGGTATTTTATGAACCGTTTAGACATGTTCACGGTAAGCTTCTTATACAAATTTATTTAAGAATTACGATGTCGACATCGGCAAAAACGTGACTCTTACCTATTTATAATTATTATTGCCATATCTGACTCTCTACTCTCTATAATTCTATTATGAACCGTATTTCGATTTTTTGCATTGAATGTATACATTATCGTTTGTTTTTTTCGCAGTGGATGTTTACATTATCGGCAGTGTGGGTTACAGCGGCCCCAATAACTGTTGACACTTTTTTCTTGCTAAGTGGACTACTTGTGGTGTACACTACTGTTGGGAAGATAAGTCCGAGTAAGTTTATATTTTTATACATTTCCGTTTGTAGTAAGTAGGTAAGTACCTACTTTTGTTTCTACATGTAATTTTGACTACGTTTATCGTTTCGGTAGCTAACATTTAGATTCATAATAGGAATTGAAATAATTACATAATATAGGGTAAAATTATGACAAACATAATCATTAAGCACCTTTCAAAAGACTAAGTTCTTAATATTATTAATTATTATTTCGTATACATTCACTTAAAAAAAACATATTAGTATTTATTAGTCCAAAAAAGCTTCTTAAAATCGAAGGTAGCGAGTACAAAAATAAAAATAGTCGTGTGTTATAATATGGCCAGATTCTGTAAACCAACTTTGAACTCTTATATGCAAATGCGTGTGCCCTAGAAAAAGTATAAATGCAATTCAATGTACGATTATGACACAAGAATAGTGCTTAGAGATATTTACAAGGCATTTATCGATACTATATCTACATTTATCCTTGCAAAAGCTAAGTTTCTGTGCCATTTGTAATAAAACACTGGCCAAGAGCATGTCGGGCCATGCTCAGTGTAGAGTTTTGTAGTTGTTCAAAAGCAGCTGAGCCGTTTAGACATATTCGAAATATTATTAGGTATGTAGTTTTACTTCAAAGTATTTTTTAAACCTACTTCATGATTTTTTTGAACCCAAGAATCAAAAGTTAGAGAGCACGCAGTACGCCATTTTTTTTAAATGCTGGAGCAGAACTCTGGCACCCTAGTGAAAAGGGGTATAAATCGAAATTTGCCACTTTACAGGAGAGCCAAAAAACGATTGGCGAATTTATTCAAAATTACTGTGCCGAAATGGCTAAAGAATTAGAATAACTTTAAATGTACTTTGAGTAAATACAATGCGCTCTTTCATATGCCGTAGTTGGTTTATGGCTAAAATCAATAGTTTAAAAAAAAATTGACTTGTACCCGCTGAAATAAATGCTATTTATAAATATAACTAAATTAGTACCCCTTTTCACATATATTGGACATTAGTGAAAACGGGTATACATTTAACTTATTTTATAATAACTCTTTTTGAGATGTACTTTTACGAAAAAAAATTTGCTAAGTTTGTTTGCGAAATTAATTTTAATGGCATAGCATGTACGTATACAATATAATCCCAAAAAAATCGACTTATACCGTTGTGCACAAAATATTAGTAACGTGTAAAAGGGAATAACAAGATTTATATTAATCACTTTATTCAATTGTATCTAAATTCTATGAAATAAGTTACAATAAAAATATTTCTTTTTCCATTTATTATTAGAAATTATTTCCTTGAATGGCAATTTTGTATCTTATCGAGTCACCTAAAATAACATACTATTGAAAATCGATATTTTATTTAAAAAAACTATTGTCTATAGCCTATCGTAATGTACATTACGATACAACTGTGAAAAAAAATAAGTTCGAAATAAACATAAATAAAGCAAAGCACGACCGAAGGGAGTGTTTTAAATCGACACGATTTACGAATTTCATTTTTGCATGTGTATCGTACGACATTTTTCAGTACAGATGGCCTTCCGAAGTTTTCAACCAGGCAAGATATAAACGACTCCTCGCACTAGTGTGTAAAGAAGTCATTTCAGTTGTTTCGGATAAAAATAGTGACGTTGCATTGCAGTACTCTGTATGGAATCTTAATAAACAGACTTTAATCGACGAGTATAAAAAGCCTGTCACTATTATGTTCAATCGATTATAATTGAATCGATCAACTTGAATTATTGTGTTAATTATACATTAACTTTATTAATTTCGTTAGTAGACTATTAAAAAAAATATTGTGATAATATTGTTTTCATTATGTTAGCATTCGTAAAAAGTGGCCAGGCATGGTTTCCGGGTGGCTGTTTTGAAATTGTTCTAATCACATGTTTCTGGAGTAATATAGATATAGCAACAGCCATAGAACAGCAGCAAATACTAGATACTAGATAGATCATTAAGTAAAATTGTTACTACAATTTAAAAAAAAAGTATTTGCGTTAGGTCATTTATAACTGTCAACACAAACTAATATTACTAACATAGGTTTTAACAAATAAGCAGCAGAATTTAACAGCTTGAATTTGAAAAAAAAAATACAATCATACTTTAAGAAGATCATTAACCACTAAGTAAATTAAATTTTAAAAATTAACACTGTTTTAAACATTGTGTATATATAACGAAAGTTAGTGTAAAAGGGTACAACTTAGTACAAATCCGTCAATTTACTGGTGTTAAATGTTAAGTAATACTTTTTAATTTAGTGCAAACGGATATAATTCCCGCAAATGGATTGTATCACATGTAAAAAACTGTAATTCTAAGTGATTAAAGTCGACTTATACCCGTAACAACATAATTTTATTCGTGAATATGGATTTATGTCGAATTGTATCTCAAAAAATGTTTTTATTGTTCGTGTAAAGTGATTTAAATACACATGGATCCTCATTATCGGAGTGACCATCAAGAGAATATGAGTAGTTATAACGTTACACACAACAAAAATCCAAATGCGTAAAACTTAGCTACACTAATACCTTTTGTAACTTTACAACGATATACTTTTTTTTGTTATTAAGAATTTATTTCAACTTATACCTGACACTGCATGGTCATTTGTGTTAGTTATACCATATTACACGACCGTAACTCTGTCAATTTACGTGATATCTTAGATCCTTTTACACCAACAGATGCCATTTTTTTTTTGAAATTTTTTGGTATACTTAACTCAATTTGGCCAAAATTCGACTTATACCCCTTTTCACTAGGGTGCCAGAACTTTCTTAATGATTTTCTATATTTTATTCTACTACTTTGAGCTATGTACTCGTAAACAAAGCTCTCATGTCATAATTCGAACACTCGATCGCACTAAATAGCACTTTTTACTTTACTATGTCAGTAGGTAATGTATAGTATATTTAATGTATCTTTTCTTTTAGGAGGTCTTCTTAAAAACTTACATCTTTTCTACCTCAATCGTCTATTGCGCATGTTTCCCATTTTGGCATCCGGAGTTTTTCTTCAAGCGACATTATTCAATCACTTTTCCGATGGCCCGAACTGGTACATCGTAGCCGAAAAAGTAGAACGGTGTAGGACCTACTGGTGGTCAACGCTCATCTATTTGCAGAATTACTTAACCAATTCATGGGTAAGTGGCCAATTTAAACAACAACAACTAAAAGCAAAAACTTTTTAGTTCGGTGGGTCAGCCATTTTTTTATGTTCCTCGTTGCCATGATTACGTTTTACTCATTAGCTTTAAAATTGGTTTCTTCTAACAATGTGTCTAACTGTGGTCCCTTGGGTGATGTGCCAGGATAACAGCAAAAAAAGTGACTGACCCAATTACAAAGTTTGGTCGTAAATACCTCGGCCATGGAAACACACTGTACACAGTGTCAATCGTCTATTGCGCATGTTTCCCATTTTGGCATCCGGAGTTTTTCTTCAAGCGACATTATTCAATCACTTTTCCGATGGCCCGAACTGGTACATCGTAGCCGAAAAAGTAGAACGGTGTAGGACCTACTGGTGGTCAACGCTCATCTATTTGCAGAATTACTTAACCAATTCATGGGTAAGTGGCCAATTTAAACAACAACAACTAAAAGCAAAAACTTTTTAGTTCGGTGGGTCAGCCATTTTTTTATGTTCCTCGTTGCCATGATTACGTTTTACTCATTAGCTTTAAAATTGGTTTCTTCTAACAATGTGTCTAACTGTGGTCCCTTGGGTGATGTGCCAGGATAACATCAAAAAAAGTGACTGACCCAATTACAAAGTTTGGTCGTAAATACCTCGGCCATGGAAACACACTGTACACAGTGTCCAATAAATCCGAATACAGAACAAATATTGAATAAAATAAATGGGCAAAAAAATCCTACAGTTATTATTATGTTTTATGAATGGCACACTTATATACTATATTCACAACTAATATTTTGGAATAACTCCAGCTATAACTTTTTTACCAGCCTCAAACGCGTTTCAAACGGATCATACGCGGCACGCACCATTTTCTTTACATTTGACCCCAAATACCCGTGGTAACCTTTTTGAAATGATCTAAGTTCCTGATTTTATAAAAATATAGTATTTAAAGCATGTATTACCTTTCAAAATAATCTAATACGCCTAAACATGGAGGACTGCATGGCAATTCATGATTCGGCTAAAAACTGCCAATTTAGTCTGAAACCACGCTGGAACGCCATTTGCCGTCTGTGCTGGAGCTGCGTCTTGTTGAACACATGATAATCTTTCCCAAGCACCTTTTAAACTTAGGAGCATTTATCTTCTCCATAAATTTGGTTTTATAGAAAAAAACGTTAATTTTAACGCTTTTATCTAAAAGTACTGAAGGCAGTGTAACTCGCTTCCATACAGCATCCCACGCCATGGTCGATAGTGAGCTCTGGAACCTAGGACCATTTTTCTGATAGCCCGGAATGTGTTCTATACTTAGTACCCACAATCGCCAATTTTGAACACACACATTCATTGTGGTTGTATTTTATTCAGATGAAAATACTCTTTATTTTACATTACTATTTGATAACCTGTGATTCCTGTATTTTTAGAACTGAGGTAAAATATGTGTATTCGAACTTATGGGACAGGGTGTATATACACGCAATAGGAGGTAAATGCCCATAATCGCCACGTTGGACAAGCGGATTTGCGATCGCAGTGATGCATCCACTATGATATATGACACTGCTTCCCATCATCAATCTTCTATCAAAGAATGGTCAGTGATATTTCAATCACTTGGTTGGCTCTTACGATACCCGCGGGAAGAGCTGGGGTGGTGACAAATATATTCTTACTGCCGTCACTACACGGCCATTACAAAATCCTTAGGTAAATATTAATAATATATTCGAAAATAATTTTATTAATATATTCGCTTTGGTTATCCATAATTATATTGAATTGAGGAAAAGGAGACCTTTAGCATTTTAGTGACTATCTGTGTTTTTTTAATATAAAAAATTCCTTTTCAGTGTATTGGACCTACTTGGTACCTTGCCATAGATGTACAACTGCATATTCTGTCACCCCTTATTTTATTCTGGGTGCTCAGCAAAAGAAGATCAGCTTGGATTGCGTTAACTCTAGCCATGTTGGTCGTTATGGTGGCATCAACAACCTATAACTATCTAAACGGGTTCCAGGTAGCTTCATTTGTGCCCACGTAAGTTACCTATGTTTGAATTAATTGTTTATTTTGGTAATGTTACTTTTACCTACACTTATTTACTACGCTAAGCAGACCTATAATTGCTGAACATGTTACAGTTAAGAATAGACACTGCCTTAACATACAAAAAAAATGTTCATTACACTTGCTGTCTAAGCGCACCATTGCTTGCATGCATCTCACGAGTAATAGAAAAGTGAATTGAATTGGGTCATTAAAAGCCCTCAGCTCAGCCTACGGCGTCGGGCTTCTAACACTCTCGTTAGTAATACCGTACTTATAAAAAACTATCCGTGATTTAATTTAAAAAAATGTAATATGATAAATTAATACACTGTGCATCTAGGGAGAAGATGCACAATGCAGGTACTTATTTATTATATGAGATTTTTTTACAGTGAAAACAAGCATACTTGTATACAGTTTAAGTTTATTGCTGCATCTTCTTCGGGTTCTGAAGTAAACTAGGATCTCTTATAGCTGCACCATATCCGTCTGCTGTCCGGCTGTACGTGTTCGTCTGTCTGTCTATCTACAACACAGTTTCGTGGCCGTTAAATAGTAATATAGTCAACTTAATAGTATTAGAAATTAGCAATTTAGTAAATATAGAAATAAAACATTTATTTCGGGTTCCTACCTTACTCGTAAAGAGGGGATGATTTTTTTTGGCTGTAATCCTATAGTGTGGTTGAATAGGTATCGTTGAATAGGTATTTTAAAAACAATACGGGTTCAAAAAGATTTGTTTTCTAACGTCAATGTTTTCGGAGATAACCGATAAATAAAAAAAGGGCATGGTTTTCTCAAAGATACCATTGTCGGATCAGAACTAGACCAAATTAAAATGGGACCAATCGGTAAGTATCAGCTTTGAATTAAAAAATCATCATCAAAGTCGGTTCACCCAGTCGGAAGTTCATAGATAACTAACATACATAAAAAAACATACGGTGAGAACATCAAATACACAATTTTGAATTTTGATTAATACTGACATTGATTACAAAGCCACCTATCGGCGGGACATGGTACTATTACCTACGTGACGCTTCCATGACCGCTGCCAGGGTGTCGTTGCGTTATGGTTGCGTTGCGTTGTTGATGACAGCGGATTAAAGTTTCCGAACCGTAATGTAGATGTCGCTATAATAAACTTATTTCTGAAGTTCGGCTAATCAAACCTAGATGGCACTGTTATTAAACATTTTATTTCAGACGCTCAGATTCCATGAAATATACCCGATACTACTATGTAAACACTTTAACAAGATGTTCGCCTTTCTTCGTGGGCATGCTGTTTGGTTATCTTC
>JALPQI010004696.1:0-59009 GCA_025490895.1 Thaumatotibia leucotreta
TATGCCTTTTGTAGTATATGCAGATTTTGAATGCATATTACAACCGATCTCGTCTGACGTATTTGATTCAAAATGTACTAGCTCGTTACGGAAACATATCCCGGCTGCATTTGCATATTATATTGTATGTTCCTATGACAATTCTCTTAATAAATATATAAGTTATCGAGGGCAAGATTGTGTACAAAAATTTCTCGAATATTTAAAAAAGGATATAGGTTTGATTAGTGAAATTTATAAGCACCCCGCGCCATTAAAACTTACGGCGGAAGAGGAGATTCAGTTTCAGAAAGCAAAGTGTTGCTTTATTTGTAATAAATTATTATTAGATGATAAAGTAAGAGATCATTGTCATTTAACTGGCCATTTTAGAGGCGCTGCTCATTCGTTTTGTAATATCCAATTTCGCCTTCCAAGGTTTGTTAGCTGTTTTTTTCATAATCTATCGGGTTACGACTGCCATTTGTTTATTCGTGAGTTAGGAGAAATGAAAGGCGGTTTAAAAGTTATTGCGAAAAATAAGGAAAATTACATATCATTCACGAAATTCTTGCAAATAGGTGAAAATGAGTTTTGGCCAGTGCGTTTCGTTGACTCTTTCAAATTTTTAGGAACTAGTTTGGAAAAATTAGCAGTAGATTTAAATGACCATGACTTTGTACACTTAGAGAGGTTTTTTCCTGTCCGTCACCAATTTGATCTTCTTAGAGTAAAAGGTGTATATCCGTACGATTACATTACTTCTTGGGATGCTTATGAGGAAAAAAAATTACCACCCCAACATAGTTTTTACAACTCATTAACCAAAGGTAATATTCTAAACTCTGCCTATGAGCATGCTAAGCGTGTATGGAACGTATTTAACCTTAAGACCTTAGGACATTATACAGACTTGTATCTTCAAACAGACGTTCTGTTATTAGCTGATATATTCGAGAACTTCAGACAGACCTCTTTGGTGAACTATAAGTTAGATCCCGCTTTTTACATGACAGCCCCAAGTTTAAGTTTTGATGCTATGTTACGCATTACGGATGTTCAGTTAGAGCTCATAAGTGACCTCGAAATAATAAGAATGATTCAAAAAGGTATCCGCGGAGGTATTTGTCTTTGTTCGACTAGATACGCACGCGCAAATAATAAGTATCTACCCTTTTATAACGCGTCTGCTCCAGATTCGTTTTTGTTTTATATAGATTGTAATAACTTGTACGGTTATGCAATGTGCAGTTATTTACCATATGCCGATTTTAAGTTATTGAACAAAGATGAAATAGAAAACATTAATTTTCTAGAAATTCCAGATGACAGTCCCCACGGTTATATTTTAGAAGTAGATTTAGAGTATCCTGAAAGTCTACATAATTTACATAATGATTTTCCATTTTGTCCTCAAAAGTTTACGCCTCCTGGATCTAAGACTTCTAAACTTATCCCAAACCTTTACGACAAATATGAGTACGTTATACATTACATTTATTTAAAAACCTGCGTGAGACATGGATTAAAACTTAAAAAGATACATAGAGCTATTCAGTTCAAACAAAGTCGATTTATTCAACAGTATATCGAGTTAAATACAGAGTTGAGAAAAAACGCTAAATCGGAATTTCAGATGAATTTCTATAAACTCCTCAATAACAGCCTATTCGGGAAAACATTAGAAGCTACAGAAAATAGGACAAACGTGATGCTGGTTAATCAATGGAATGATAGTACGAATAAAACGAAGAAAAGAACTAGTGCTGAAGTGTTAATAGCGCGACCTAACTTCCATAGTGCAAGTGTGTTTACTGAAAATTTAGTCGCCATTCAAATGAACCCTGAAATAATTACCCTTGATAAACCAATCTATATAGGATTCACTGTTTTGGAAATATCAAAATCTCATATGTACAACTTTCACTATTCACATATAAAACCGTATTACGGAAAAAATGTTAGTATGTGCTATACTGATACAGATTCTTTTTTGTACTTTATTAAAACAGATGACATATATACAGATTTGAAATTGAATTTCCTATCTCTTTTCGACACCAGTAATTACGAAGTAAACAACATATATGGCATTCAACAAATAAATAAAAAAGAACCCGGATTATTTAAGGATGAACTAGGTGGTCAACTAATTGTCGAATTTGTCGGTCTTAGGTCAAAACTTTACTGCATTCAAACCGAAGAAAAACAGTTAAAAAAAGCCAAAGGTACTAAGACACATGCGGTTAAGAGTCTCATATTTCGAGATTATAAAAACATCCTCTTCAACAAAGAATTGATGCGCAAGAGAAATACGCTATTTAAATCTATAAAGCACGAAATTTTTACTCAATCTCTTAATAAAGTTGCCTTATCCTCGAACGACGACAAACGAATTGTATTAAAAGACAATATTCGGACCATTTCTTGGGGCCATGCTTTGTATTTTTAGATAACGATATACTTTCTGTTTGATTAACTAAATGTTAGTATTTGCTACTCGTATGAAAAAAGCTATGATAAATAAATGAGGCGTTTTACTACCGCGGAGCTCGTTTATACTAGAGTTATTAAATTGAGTGGGCTTAGCATAATTATAATACTGAATACATTACTGAATATAAATGTGTAAAATAAACATATCTGTGTATTGAAATTGTCAAGTGAAATAAATGTTTATGCGTTTAATTTGTTTTTCTTTTTATAACCCTCGTTATTCTCAATGCTCAGTTCTTATTCTTAAACTAATTGATTGTTATTATACTATTCGATGTTGTTAAAATAATTGTGCATTACGTTATGAAACAAAGTTTCGTAATACGAACTGAACATTGTATACTTCTAGTCTTATGATAAGAGGTACAACCGATATGAAATAAAAGAAATAAGATATTAAATTAACAATTTATTTATAAAAAATATCAGCATTCTCAGCAATCCATTTCTTAATACAAATTACATTTTTTAATGAACAGTGCTTATCAATTACATATTCAAAACTAGAAATTTTATATTTTTGTTTGAGGAACGTATTATACAGTACTAAAAAGTTTGGGCAACCTTTTTGTGCGATGTCAATTACTTCACAATTGTCACATAATTCTTGAATCCATTTAATTTTTTCTAGGCCTTTTACATATATTTTCTTTTTTTCAAGATAAGGCTTTATTATATTTTTAAAATGTCTATAATCGATATGACCTTCGCTCCAACGAAAACCAAACGTTTTTTCGATCCAGCACACGTGTCTACGTTCTTCGAGTGACAAACGTGAGTACGGATATGGTGGTTTTATTGAAAACACTAGAGTGAAGTCATCAGTAGCCAAAGCCAACTCTTTAATAATGAATTTATTCTGCCAATCCTTGAAGCCTTGTATATCCACAATGTAGCTATTTATATTCATGATATTTTTTTTACTAAATTGCTCAATGGTTTATATTCCACAATACAATCGTTAAATATTAAACAAAAGGCAGATGTATTATCAGGAATTTCTGAATCACTTTCGATTTCTATTCTCACATCTATAGGTCCTGACTTCAAACGATCATTTTGTCTTGAAGTATCCAAAACATATAATGCACACTTTTTAAAGTCGTGTATGTTTAACAACGGTTCGGCACGACGTCCATGGTATGACTGTTGAAACCTTGTATATTGTTCATATAATATTGCATAGTTGTCGTGCTCGAATTTCACATTTAAACTTTCGTATGGAAAATAAGTAGAGTTTAAAAATACTCTGACTTCGCGTAAATTACAATGATCAAACCTTGAGAAATCCTCATTAGAATTATTTTTTCTGTTGGTCGACAAAGCTAACACAACGAACCGTGGTTTTTCTAACTGAGATGATGTTTTGATTGCCCAAGTATGTTTAGTTGTTTTGGGTAACAGTGGATACTCATATAAATCCCAATTCCTAAAAGCTAAGTTGAGCGGTCGGTCCTTTTCTATCAACTTTAACATGTGTAATCGTTGGCGATCTGATACTTTAATATGTGGCACGCGCCAAACAATTTTATCAATAACAATATCCTCTAATACCTCATTTGTGTTAAGTTGTACTGCATTTAAATTTGTATTACTTCGTAGCAAAATCAACTCATGCTTACAATTTATTATTATTTTGTTAAAGTCTTCTGCAAACCCTAAAATTTTGTTTAAAGGCAACGAGACAGCAAATCGGCCGTCGTGCGTATTTTTTGTGCCATTCAAGTCCCACCCCCATGCCTTTGACATCGAGGATTCGTTACTATTCATAGATAACAGAGATTTTATGGTGGTGGTGATACCTACATTTTTTACTTTGTCGATTTCAACCCCATTCAATTCGTAACGAATATCTTGGAACAGGAATAGAAATGGATTATTAGTGAATTGAATGCTATTCACTTTAAGTTTAGATTCTCTGTTTATTATCGTAACGGTTCCTTCTAAATACAATGTACTAGCACACGGTAAGACATATAAATCTTGTTGATTAATAGGTATCCGAATTTCATCATTGTTATTAAACGTTGTTACATAAGGTCTGTATGAATGAACTTCGTAGCTTTCAATAGCATTGTCTTCTGCAAAAGACTCGGCAACGTCAAGTATTTCACTCATTTTAATAGTCCAATTAGTTTCAAAAACTTTATGTTTTCCTTTGTTAATTTGATAGGTGTTTTCCTTTTCACAGCTGTTTTCAAACTAAAACTTCTAGATGGGCAGTGCGTCTTTTTATTAAAGTCTATCATTACACTTTTTTCTTGAGATGAAAATATAACTGAATATCTTCTCCCCTTAAATTTATCAATTGGTTTTTCGCGTCAAGGATGCGCACATTAATTGAACTTATAGTATCTTGGTTCACAGGAAAATAAATTACGTTTCGTGGCACTTCTATGATTCGATATCCAGGTGGTACATTAGGAACAAATTCATGAATTATATGGCTAGGTTTTCCGTTAACAAATGAACCACTAACGATATCGCATTCGATCCGTATGACGGTCGTTGATATAATGTTAACCGGATATTGTGAACAGTTTATTATATTAGCTTTAAGTATTTCATTTCCAAAACCAATAGTTCTTCCGATCGTGTGTTTCTTTTCAAAATGAACGTCTTTTGAACAAAATAATTTCGTTTTCAGTGTATTGTTATTACAAATTAATTTGAAAGTGCAATTTTTGACATTATCTTTTATGTAATCGCCAATATCTTCGAGTTCATATGATCCTTCCGGTATTTCAATGCATTCATTATCACCATAACAAAATTTATTATTTCTACTGTCAATGTTTGGTATTGAATTAAAAGTTGAAAAATATAAAAGCCCGCACTCATACTCTCCTTTCAACTGTAAAGGAGGAGAATAATTTGTAGTAAGTGTTGAAGTCAATCCCGTTACTGATAAGGTGAACGACATTTTGTAAACTGGTAATTTTTACGTAATGCTTTAAATTTTATATTGTTTTTTCCAAAAGTTTCTTAAGTAGTTTAAACATAAGTGTCCACAATTTACAGTATCAAATTTTTGATACGCACAATAATTATAAAAAATTTCGTAATCCTTTAAATACGTAATAAGTTCAACGGGAGGTTTTAAATCTCCATAACTATTGAAATATTCACAATACGCATTTAATTTCACATAGGCTACCCAGTGAGTCCCGTTATTCTTAGAGCTATCTAAATTTACAATTGCACACTCCACGCGCCTTGGACGTTTTGGTAAATTATCGCGCATGAAAACACCTCTGAAATAGGGTATGTCACTTCCAAATTGAATTAGATCTATGTTTGTGAGAGCTCTCCTTGGTAGCCTTCTGCCTAGTTTTTTGTTGTGTTTAGAAATATACCACTGCCTTTCTTATATGGTTTTATGTATAAGCCTTTGCCAATAGCAATTGACTCCATCATTTTATTGTGGCGTTCAGACTCCTGTAGGTTCTTTTGTGCTGATTTATAGTCATTCACTGCTTTTGCAATACCAGCGGCACCGCCAGCTAACGAGCCAAGAGCAGACAACCCGGCAAAAATTGGAATTAAGGGCAGAATTCCACCAGTTTTCGGGATTGGGATAATACGCGGTAAACGAATAGGTGAATGTTTTTTAAGTAACTTTCTTGCTGCTTTATATGCACACTTAATTGTTGATGTATCGTCTTTTGGTTTTTGCTTTTTAATATGCGATCGAATTTTAGAAACGATCTTTTTAAATGTTTTGATTCCAGCACCAGCGCGTAATTTAGTTTTTAGGATTTTGTTCACTAACCATGAAGCTACTTTTTCACCTTTGCTAGCATTTGCTGAATTAAGTCTTTGTTTTGCCATTTTTATTAACTCTCTATCAGCTCTATGACGATTAACTAGGTCCGAATGATTGCTGTACGCGATATCGTGTTGCTTGCAGGCTTCGTCCAATTGATTTATGCCACGGTCGCCTCTTAACAATCTTTCTTCAAGTTTGGTACCTGGTCCGCAATAGTTATATCCAGGCAAATGTAATTCAAAAGGTAGGTTATTTATCACGCTGTTAATAAGTCCACTTCCTTGCATCACTTATTATTTAATGATGAGAAATAGAATACTACATTTATTTATATTAAACTAAATCAACTGTGTTTATCCAACTATTTTCTGCCTCGCTAAGGCCTAACCATTTAACAAAAAGTTTATTTCCCCTCCTTTTTATAACCTTTTCAATAAGATATACATTAGGATGAGCCGTTTTTTGCAGTTCTTGATTATAAAACGAGCCGAGTATATTATTTTTACGATAATCTTCAATGTTATAGGTTACTGGTTTGGTATTTTTAACTTTGGTAATATTGAACAGTTCTGTAGACCAGTTTGGAGTATATCCCTTTTTAAAAGCTGATTTGTGCTTACTTATTCTTACACAGTCTCCTATTTTAAGCTTAATTTCTTTCTGAGACACGTTGTTTTGTTTGTTCAAGATGTTATTTCTGACAACATGCTCATTTGTATGATTTACATCAACCGGCTTAAATTTAGTTGTCCGATGTTTAGTCTCATTATAGGTTTTAACTATATTATTTAGTGGCGTTCCTATCCATTTAAAGTGTCCAAGTAAACTAAAATGTTTGTACAGTTTGGTTTTTAATGTTCTTATTAGTCGTTCTACAATAGAAGCTTTCTTCGTGGAATACGAAGAGTAGTGATTTATATGTTTTTCTCTCATCAACTTACGAAATACATCGTTGTAAAACTCTTTACCCATATCTGTTTGTAAATTTCGTGGAATGTGATTAGAACCCAAAATATTCAGTAACGCCAGCGCTATTTCTGTTTTAGTTTTTGATTTTACAGGTACAGCCCACGCATATTTGGAAAAACAGTCAATAACAACCAAAATATATTTATATCCCTTGTTTACGGAACTAAATTTAATCATATCGATCAAATCAGCTTGCCACAAATCATTGATGCCCCTTAATATCACCGGGCAGCGCCTAAAATTTCTTCTTGCATCTTTATGAATTTCGTTTACAATATCTTGCTTGCTCATTGTTTACTCTCCTTTAAAATTTTCATAACCTCCTCCTTGGTGCAAAACTTTGTCTCAATTTCCTTCAAACTAGAGTTTACGTGTTGAAGGCGAAGTATGATATTAGCCAAATTAGTCTGAATAGATTTATTTATATGATCTACATATTCCTTATTAACCGCTTCATCGTTCGTAAGTGGGGATGTTAAACCTTTAAGTCTTGCTGACCGTAAATTGTAATCTCCGCTTTGCGTCTTCTGTAACGCATCAGAACTTTGATCTACACGCAATCGCTTATGAACGTGGTGTCCAAATTTGTCGATATTCATAATCCGTCCGCTATTGACTGTGTATCAAGGTAAACTGATATTATAATAAACAAAACTCTTGTTTTATTGAATTATGTTACTTTCTCGTAATTCCTCAATTATCGATATAATCTCGTTATCAAGACCGGTATTACCGGCTTCTCGAGAAGCTATTAATAACTTCAGCCTATCAACTAACTCGTTTGGATCATCCCAATACACATAATCTATATTAGGCTTCACTTTCTTTAAAAGACATTTTAAACCGTCACCAATAGCAAGATTCTCTGTACTCTCACAAACTCTGACGTGTTTAAATAAGGGTTTAATAATCTGTAAATACTTGACACCTCTGTTACTCTTGATTGGTTTTTTTGAGTCAAAGTCTCTGTGATGAGCATTTGTTTGATTCAATATTAATTTGTAGTTTTCTTTATCGACTTCAGTCACTAAATCCAAATCTGGTGTTTTTTTAAACAGTAATTGGACAAGACCTGGTGTTTTGTCATAAGTATTAGCATTAATAGTAATTGTTTGGTCTGATACATATACTCTCTGTGTTCCCATCACAAGTTTTCCTCTTTCGAGTCTGACTCCATAAGGCACATCTTCAAATGCTTTTGCAGAAAATGAAAGCGGAGATGAATAGTTTCGATCTAAACTGGAAATGCTCTCAAAAGTTTCCTCATCGGAAGTAACCATATTAGACTCATCGTCTTCTTTTTCACTCTTGTCACTAAAATCCGAAGCATCTTCTTCATCTTGTTGAAGTTTTTCGTCTTTAGTAGTTGGACGGTTTAATTCGTAAACCGTGTCATCATGAGATGAACTTGGTTTAGTGTCACTCAAATCATACTTTACTTTTTTCGGTGTACTATGGTAATCAGGGCTAATATCAGATACATGCTTCTTTCTTCCGTCTAAAGCACTTCGATCAGCTATTTGATTGAGAGGTTGAGTGATCGGCTTAAGAATTGACTCGAGAAAGTTCTGATTTTCAGTAGACATATCACGCAACATTTTAAGTTTACGCTTAACAGCATCTGCCGACTTAACAATCTCTCGTTTAGTATCTTTTTCCATGGTTACCGCAATTAATGTTGTTTCTTCGAAGAAATGAAAATGTTAAATGATGAGCATCGTATTGTGCTAGGTTTTATATGCTAATATTAATTAAGAATAATGAACGTGTCGAAATTCAATCTGTAGCATCCTTTATTTTTTTCACAGTCTTTATTGATAACTAAATAATTATAGGGTGTGCACCATATTTTAGCACACATTTCTTTGAATTGAGACCAAGGCATATCTGTATTTACATGTTCATTATATACATGACGCAAATTAATTTCATCTTGTTTGAAAAGAATAATAAGATTTGCATTATCCCTTATTAATTGTTTAGGAATTTTGCTATACGTTTGATTAAGATAAAAACTGTCTATTTTGCAGTGACGTCCCATAGAAAAATAATCTCGAACGTTGTTTTGTTTTTCACATGCAATGTCATCAAATATCATGACTGAATCTGGTTTTGCTTGATTTGGATTTAAAACTTGTTCATTTTCATTGTATTTGAAAAACGAAACCCCAGGTACCCGACGAAGAACTTTTTCTAGAAATAAGTATTTCGGTTGAAACAAAGTTTTAGAATAAACATACACATTTTGAAACCTCAATCCGTTGTCATGCATTAGAAGTCCGATAATTAAATTCGTTTTTCCACAGTTAGAAGGACCGCATATTAGACAGCGAATAGTGCTTGGTAAAAGTTTACCGTGCCGTAAATATACTTTCTTATTGGAAACTGAATAATTTTTATATAAATCTAATGACTGTGCTTGCTTTACAAACTTCATAATTTGTCAGTTTGCTAACGTCTATGCGATGTGATGATTTTCTGTACAATGAAATGGAAACTCGTTTAAACCTGTTTATAACCACTAACAAATGACAACGTGATCCTAACACACGAATCAATCATGATTATTGAGAGTTTCGATCGAAGATTCGAAACGCTCAATAATCACCTACTCACGGGCAACACGAGTGGACGCTGCGGGATGTGTCCATCGCTGGACCTGTACCACTGGGCTGAGAGATGATGTGACTAGTACCTGTCTTTGGCTTGCTAGAGACGGGGCTTCGCTTGGCCCCGGAGCCCGAGCTAGTGTCGCACGGGCAACACGAGTGGACGCTGCGGGATGTGTCCATCGCTGGACCTGTACCACTGGGCTGAGAGATGATGTGTCTAGTACCTGTAGGCTTGGGCTTGCTAGAGACGGGGCTTCGCTTGGCCCCGGAGCCCGAGCTAGTGTCGCACGGGCAACACGAGTGGACGCTGCGGGATGTGTCCATCGCTGGACCTGTACCACTGGGCTGAGAGATGATGTGACTAGTACCTGTCTTGGGCTTGCTAGAGACGGGGCTTCGCTTGGCCCCGGAGCCCGAGCTAGTGTCGCACGGGCAACACGAGTGGACGCTGCGGGATGTGTCCATCGCTGGACCTGTACCACTGGGCTGAGAGATGATGTGACTAGTACCTGTCTTGGGCTTGCTAGAGACGGGGCTTCGCTTGGCCCCGGAGCCCGAGCTAGTGTCGCACGGGCAACACGAGTGGACGCTGCTGCGGGATGTGTCCATCGCTGGACCTGTACCACTGGGCTGAGAGATGATGTGTCTAGTACCTGTAGGCTTGGGCTTGCTAGAGACGGGGCTTCGCTTGGCCCCGGAGCCCGAGCTAGTGTCGCACGGGCAACACGAGTGGACGCTGCGGGATGTGTCCATCGCTGGACCTGTACCACTGGGCTGAGAGATGATGTGTCTAGTACCTGTAGGCTTGGGCTTGCTACAGACGGGGCTTCGCTTGGCCCCGGAGCCCGAGCTAGTGTCGCACGGGCAACACGAGTGGACGCTGCTGCGGGATGTGTCCATCGCCTCGATCTTCTCCACCTGTACCACAATCATTTACAATATGCTCAGAAAGTACGCTTTATGCCGCGGCCACGACATTGGCCTAAGGCGACCGGCTTAGCGGAAAACCATACGTGCGAGAGGGAGTACTCATATCGGCATCCCGCTCCAACTCATGGATTCGCTCGCCGCTGGTCGCCTTAGACCAATGTCGTAGCCGGGACTTTAACACGTTGGACGCCGGTGACACGCATATGTGACCGAAAAAACTGTACCTACTCCTATGCCAGTGACACACATACGTGATCAAAGTAATATTATTCTTATGCCACTAGCATTAATCAAGTTCTCACTCCCATACCAGTGGCATAGAAATACGAACGTTTTTGACACAATGCTGTGTCGCGGGCATAGGAGTACAATCTTTTCGGTCACACATGCGTGTCACTGGCATAGGATTTCTATAAGATAATTCCGATCGGCATTGTATAAGCACTTAGTGAAACAGTACCGGAGGCGAACGTGTTAAGTGTGACACTTTTCTGCAACAGATATTATTTCATAGTAAGTAAATACTTTTTGCACGGTCATACTTAGATTAAGCCATTTTGGAATACCTTAATTAATGAGGGTTTTCGATAATTTTTCTGCCACCAGGCGGCGCTTCGTACGTACCTGGTCTCGACAACTGTCAGATTCATACTATTCATAGGCACCTGGGCCTAAAATATTGAAATTCTATTGTATTTGGAAGAGAATTGATTTTGTAATAGATTACGACTAATACATGGTCGTCGAACTGAAGATTGAACTCTAAAACAGGCGCTCAAAGTCACTGGTATTCAAAATAATTACTATAACTTTGTTAATTTCATGAGAATTGACTTGGAACTATTTTATTCATTTATTTTAGGTAACAATATGACTAAAGTAATGGTTTTCAGAATAAATAAGCCTATAAATATGTTGAAAATTAAATGCGCGTATTTATTTTGACAGTTCGTTATAAGGTCGGCTCAGTGCTGCCATCTCACCTCCCCATAGCGGCAGAAAAAGTATCAAAAACCCTCATTATCTGTAAATACTAGCGTATCATTTTCTCCATTCTGCCCGGTCCCCATAAGTTGGTACTGCAAAGATTGTCCTTTATTCGAGACAGATTGACTTTCTGAGCTATATGTAGGTACTTAAGTGAAACAACCGGCTTTGATAGATGCTCGTTTATTACTAGTTGGACAATACAGGTAGCCGCGCCTGTGTGCGTGCGGACGCACACATGTAGATACACCACAATTCTCCACCATTAATTGTAAGACCTGCCAATAGAATATACATAACATCAGCTAGGTACTTAGCAATAATTAATAACAAAAAAGACATTACAGCTTATAACTAATTTTTTTATCTCTAGGTCTTAAATTAGGTTTAGTAGTCGTCGTAAGCGACGGCGGCACCCGCACGTCGGCGGTAACGACAGGTGCGGGCGCCTCCTCCGCGACAGGTGCGGCGGACACCTCCGGAGTCTCCGCGGCCGGCGCGCGCGACCCCTCACGCTCCTCTATTTCCTCCTCCTCCCCGGAGAGCCCTGTGTCGTATTCATCACTCAGTACTTCACGCGGTCGCACCTCCGCCTGTAGGGGACTGTCGGGCCGGGGGGAGGGGGGCGGCGGGGGCGCGCGCGCCGCGGGGGCGCTCGGAGCTGGCGGCGGCTCGACCGGTGCCGCCGATGGCGACCACGAGTCCTCGTCAGCCCCGACATCCTTAATAACGTCTAATTGGTCACCTTTATACATAAGTATTTGATCTATATGGCGTCTACATACAGCATTTTTAGAATGCACATAAATCGAGAACATTCGATTACCAATTTTATTTTGAATAGCGCCTAAGACCCAAAACTCTTTTTTTTCAGCGAACCATTTAACCCATACCTTATCCCCCACATTAAATTTTCTACAATCGCCTATAACACTTTTATCGATACTATTATCTTTAGTTACATTAACATCTGGCATCACAAGGTCTAACCGAGATCTTAAACTACGGCCCATCATCAAAGTCGCTGGACTTTGACCCGTGGAACAATGGGGCGTATTACGGTACTCGAACAATAAACCCATCAGTTTATCCTCAACATGTGACTTATTTGTTTCATCTATACATTTAATCATCTTTTTACACGTTTTCACAGAATTCTCGGCCTGGCCGTTGCTGGCCGGGTGATAGACTGGAGATGTGACGTAACGAATGCCATTCATTGCACAAAAAGTGATAAATTCGGCAGAGTTAATTTTTATATCATTGTCGGATACGATGACATTCGGTAGGCCATATCTGGAAAATATTTCCTTAAGTTTACATATCAGCGCTCGAGTGGTAATACCTTTGTCCATCAATAGACACTCTAACCATTTACTATACGCATCTATTACGATTAAATAAACCTTCTGGTGAATAGACATGTAATCGATATGCACCCGGTACCAGGCGGAGGGCGGGCGCGGCCAGGGCGCAGGCGCGGCGCGCGGCGGGGCGGCGCGCACGGCCGCGCAGGCGGCGCACGCGCCGACCCGGCGCTCGATGTCGCCGTCTATGTCCGGCCACCACATCCTGCCGCGCGCGACGCTTTTCGTCTTGACAATGCCTAAATGACCGGTGTGCAATTCGTGTAACAGCTGATCGCGGAATACTGTCGGAATAACCACCCGGTGGCCGCGAAAAAGAATACCGTCATCTATTTGTAGGTCAGCTTTGCATCTAAAATAAGGTAGGACAGATGCACAGTTTATCTTTCGCGGCCAACCCAGCCTCATATACTTAAACACTCTTTTTAATACGGGGTCGTCCCCGCTGCTTTGTCTAATTTTATCAGCCGTCACGGGAGTCACGCTTTCGTCTAAAAAAGTTAAATAAGATACGTCATCGTGATCTTCGTTATGTTCATCACTAACCGTGTTTGGCAAGGGCGCGCGAGAAAAATAATCAGCTACTAGATTATTCGCACTACTTATATACTGAACTTTATAATTATATGCTGATAAAATAATAGCATATCGCTGTAACCGGGAAGCGGTCATAACAGGAATGCCGTTATTTTTGCCGAATATGGACAACAAAGGTCTATGGTCGGTTTTTAAAATAAACGGATCCTGCCTTCCATACAAATACTGGTGGAACTTCCTAACACCGAATATGATAGCCGCGGCTTCCTTCTGAAGTTGACTGTAATTCCTCTCGCTAGCGTTGAGCGAGCGCGAGGCGAACGCGAGCGGCCGCTCAGTGCCTGTAGCCGGGTCGCGTTGTGCCAGAAGAGCACCGAGCCCTCCAGGTCCTGCATCCACACTGAGTACTGGCTGAGCTTCCGGGTCAAAATGAGCCAGTACTCGCTCGGAAGCCAGTTCCCGTTTGACCGCCTGAAATGCCTCTTCCTGCGAACGCCCCCACTCCCACTTGGCATCCGCGCGCAGTAACTCATGTAAGGGACTTAACATGTTAGATGCGTTCGGTACAAAACTACGGTAATAATTTACAAGTCCTAAAAAACTCTTGACCTCCGTTACATTAGTGGGCCTCGGTGCTTTATGTATAGCTTCCACCTTTTTTTGAGAAGTTTGTAAGCCATTTTTAGTTATAACGTAGCCTAAATAAGTTACACTACTACCTAAAAAGACACATTTATCTTTCTGTAACTTTAAACCCGCATCCATAAATCTAGTCAAAACTTCCCGCAATCGCGCCATATGTACCTCCTTCGTCGGTCCCGTTACACACACGTCATCCAGCCAACAGCTGACTCCGTCAATACCTACCAGTAGCGACTCCATTGCGCGCTGAAAAATAGCAGGGCCATTAGCGAGGCCGTACACTAGCCTAGTATATTTATAAAGACCTTTCGTAGTGCTAATGGTCGTAAGCGCCTGGGAGCTATCAGACAAAACGAACTGGTTGTACGCGTTGCTAAGGTCCAATTTCGTATAACTCTCACCACCGCCTAGTTTAGCAAAGACCTCCTCTATACGCGGCATCGGGTACTTATCGATAACCATGTCTTTATTTAGCGTGACCGAAAAATCTCCTGCAATTTTGACCTTGCCATTTTCCTTCAAAACAGGCACGATAGGTGTCGCGTATTCAGAAAAATTTACCGGTACGAGTATACCTAAATCTACCAGCCGGTCGATTTCTTCCTCTACCCGTTTTTTTAAAGCGAACGGAACTGACCGCGGTTTGAAAAATTTAGGTTTAACGTTATCTTTCAATTGCAAGTGGACTTTGAACTTATTGAATTTACCCAACCCTTCTTCAAATAAACTTCTAAATTGGTCTAACAACCTAGATACATCACTCGAGCTCTGATTAATGTTTACATCTGTAACACAATTGTTATCTACCATGAATGACAAATTAAACTTGGCCATAAAATCACGGCCCAATAATGGTGGACCGCCGTTTTCTATAACGTATATTTTCAAAAAGCGTTCTTTCAACATAAATGTTACTTTAGCAACAAAGAAACCCATCGGCGTTATTTTATGATAATTGTATAAACACATTTTTAAATCACTTTTGTATAAGGAAACATTAGAAAACATTTCCCTGTATAATTTGTCATTAATAATGGTAGCACCGGAGCCCGAGTCCAGTTCCATGTTCAGGTCAAGGTTATTAACAGACACTTTAAGTGAAATTGGCTTATAATTAACGTACCTTAAACTTAGAAGTTTACACTCTTTGCAATTATCGCAGTCATCTCCTTCTGCCGAGAACTCTGTCGCATCAACGTTATTCACACGACACTTGGACTGCTTCTTACAGACTTTCTTGAGGTGTCCCTTATCACCACACAGCTGGCACCGGTAGGTCTTGTAACGGCACCTACTCTCATCGTGGCTCCTCATGCCGCACACCGAGCAGGCCCTCGCCCCGGGGTCCCGGCGGCTGGCGGCCGGCTGCGCGCCCGCCCGGTACACCGGCTCCTGCTTCACGGCCACGGCCACCGCCTCGGCGCGCGCCTTCTGCGCGCACTCCGTCTGCTGCGCCAGCTCCATCGCCCTGGCCAGCGTGAGCGTGGTGGCGTCCTGCTCGAAGAGTCGCTCGCGCTCCTTGCCGGCGCGTAGCCCCAGCACGAACTTGTCCCGCAGCAGCATGTCCAGCGAGCTCCCAAACTCGCAGTGCACGGCGAGTCCCCTGATCCTGGCCGCCCACTTCTCGACACTCTCCCCCACGTCACGCGTAGCCTCGTAGAACTTGGTTTTATCGGCGAAGGTACACCTTTTAGGAGTAAAATGACCGTCGAGCACCGTCAACAACTCGTCGTACCCTACCTCTTCTACCTTCTTCGGGTACACAAGGTTCTTCAATAACCGGTATGTATCGTCGTGCAGATGCGTGAGTAGCACTGCCTGTCTCATATCATCCTGTATTTTGTTTAATAGGATAAATTGCTTCAAACGACTACAGAAAATCTCCCATTCTTGGGTATTATGATCAAAATGACTTAAATTCCCGATGAAAGCAACAGTAGCCATTGTAATTTATTTTTTTTTATTTCACACGCGGGTAAGATTCGGATCGTCGCCAGTGAGCTATATGTAGGTACTTAAGTGAAACAACCGGCTTTGATAGATGCTCGTTTATTACTAGTTGGACAATACAGGTAGCCGCGCCTGTGTGCGTGCGGACGCACACATGTAGATACACCACACTTTCACAGCTTGTATTATAATAAGATTTATGATCTTGTACATTACACTTGTTTTGAAATTAATATTTTCCGCACAATCACTTTGGATTTCATGCTTTTCCTAGATAAGGTAAGGTTAGGTAAGGTTTCATTCGGTAAGGGTAGCTTTTGTAGACCGAGAACTTTTTCCGGGCCAAAAACCGCCTAAAGAATCCTATAAAAAGTCTAATCCATGACTGTACCTTAGAAGGAGCCGCCGGGATCCTATGCAGCCGATCGCCGGAGGCTCTCTTTTTCTCCGGCTCCGGTTTTTCTGAGAGCGGCAACTTCAACTCTTCCTGAAGATTCTGAGGCTTCTCGTTTGAGGTCTCTTTGGCTGATGACGGCTCGGATGGCTGCGGCGGTTGCAAGTATATCTGGGATACAATGGTCGAAAATAATAGTCAGGACAATAACAATTACGGCAGATTTTTCATTTCTTAGTTAAAGGTATCCGTTAGGCCCTGGGTTTTCTGGCCGGGCGACCGACGCGTGTTCGCCGCCAATGATGTTCGAATGTTTTGTTCGACAAAATGTTTACTTTAGAAAAAAAACTTTCTTTTAAGACCCTTATTCTTTCTAAAAGATCTATTAAATGAGACCCCACACTATAGGATTACAGCAAATAAAAAAAATCAACCCCTTTTCACCAGTTGGAGAGGTAGGTACAAACAGCAACACTCCTAACTGACCATTAAAGACAGCAGAGAGAAAATGAAAGAGATAAATATATTTATATTATGTCAACTTCAAATTAAATAATACACGGGAATGTTGATTGACGCAACTTGGTCGAATAATACAAATCGGGTTCCGAAATCTTATGAGACTGGTATCACGACTTCTGCCGAACTCTGCTGACCAATGGAGCGGGCCTTGCTACGGTTAACCAATGATCGCTCGCGGTTTCTTCAGAGGGTGACATTACCATGGTTACGTAATAACAAAAACGTTTAACCAATGATTGATGATTGATTTTCCGGAAGCTGACGTTACTATAGTTACGTTATATATAACATCCGCTTTAGTCCTGGAGACGTCAATCTAACTTCAGAGCCGGTAATTTGACTGCTAAGCTGCTATGTAGAAATTTTCGTTCATTTTCCCACAGATAAAATATAGGGAAGATTCCGTGTATTAAGACATACCTGAACAAACTATTGTCATCCTTTACCATCTCAAGATGTATTCCATAAGGAAAAGAGACAAATAAGGTAGCTCTACTTGGTCTTGAATTCTATCAATGACTCCATTTTCTTGAACAATGCTACCACCCTGACTAGAACCTGACTAGATAAAATGTCATTACTATTAGTGTTGTCCAGTCTTCATCGTATGCTTTTATCGGCAATAATAATATTTTTACCAAATTAGGTAGCGAATACAGTAGGAATAAACCTTATTTCCTACTCAGAATCACGATCCTCTGCGATCCTTAATATCTCATGATTTCTAAATGTACATTTTAGGATAAAAATAAAATAACAAAACCAATGAAATTTTATCTTTAATTAAAATGTCAAATGTCATAAGAAGTGTTCTGTCTAAAACGTATGCCACTAGTTGGCGCCACTTAGCGGTAAGGTCTCGCTAAGAAACAATTATCTAGCCTCAAAGAAAAACTAACTAGAAGGTCATTTTATTTTTTTACATAATTTTATTAACTCGTACAAATCTTAGAATTTAGACAAGTTTCTGGACCTGACGCCTCAGTGCTGCCGCCCTGGTGAACGGCATTTCAGAAAACCCTCATTATAACATGTTTTATGGAACTTATCATCCCTTCAAGCATACCTAACAATTTTCGTATGATGGCTTCTTTGTAATTAATCACATAGGTGTCATTATTAAACTAAACTTAATTTACTTTCTGGTTGACATGACATTGGATGATTACCAAATATGGTAGGTACTACGTCAGAATGTAATCACTTATGCGCGTACCCTTGCCTGAAACAACAGCTTAAAAATGTGCGGAGCATATTTTTGAATACTTTTCAGGGAACCAGTCGTCCTTTTTGATATTTTTGACCCATAATAGCCTTTGTTCAGTGTCCTGTGGCAACCTGTTGGAAATTAAAAACATCGATTCATTTTCTGAGTTGGTTATAAATACATTTATCGATATCACGATCGGTCTCTTAGGTGCAACACTATGCGATACAAATATTTGAATCCCACTATTTATAATTACATTACGAAGGCAAATACGAATGGTTAATTCACTAAACTACACACATGTATCCGGCAACAAATATTGAATAAGATTTTCAGTTACTTTTACCTTAATAAGGTTCGTAATCTTAAAATTCAAGTCAAAACTAAATTACCGGTGAAACGTAATGTCTTTATTTTGTTCATTCAGGTAACCCTGGCGGTTTTTACACCCTGGAACCACACAAGTCATCACTTTTATCACATTCCGTGCACTTATCGAACAGAAATATACATGAAAAGCTTTATTTTAATCACTTTTACTAGGTACTTGCGGTTTAGGTGCACTAGTATACCCAACCAAAGATCGTTGACAGGCATTGCCGGCGCCACCCACAGATAATAATAGACTCGGTCTATAAATTTATATGTCTATGCATTTTCCTTTCAACGGCTGTCACTGTCAGATATTTTTTCAAAGTTAGAATTTCAGCCAGAAACTATCAAGTCTCAATTAAACATTTGTATGGCTACTGACAGATTAAAGGTCGACTGTCCTATAAAGGTAGACTGTCCAACGTCTATCTACCCTATTTCCACAAAGGTTACATAAGTATTCAACTAACGTCAACTAAGAGATGTGACGAATGATAATAAAGACAGCAATAGCATTTGTCTCTGTCAATGGAAGAAATAATTTAAAATTGCCCAATAACATGGCTATTTGTAAAAATCTCTTGACTTGAAAAAATACCTCGCCTATTAATGTTAGATAAATCATGGCAAGCCGTGTGGTGACGGCAATAAGAATACAATTTGTCACCACCCCAACTCCTCCTGCGGGTGTCGTAAGAGTCGACTAAGGGATTGAAGTGTCACTGACCATTATTTGATCAAAGATTGATGATGGGCAGCAGCGTCATCACAGTGGACACATTACTGCGATCGCCAATCCGCTTGCCCAGCGTGGCGATTATGGGCATTTACCTCCTAATGCGTCTATACGCGTAGTTAATAGGAGAGGCCTACGTCCAGCAGTGGACTATCATAAGCTGATGATGATGAAATCATGGCATCCGATTTGAAGAAAACATACTTTTTTTTATATGGTTTTTATTTTTTGTTACATTAATGAATAAATTCTTGTTGACCTCGTAAAAACATTAACAAATTACTAAACGGTTTTAGACAAATCTATGAAGAACTGTCGTTATCCAGTTCCCACTAGGAACAACGACATCTAGGGTCTAATAATGGCCGATAGCTAATTCTTAATTTTCGTAGACGAAGGAATCTTTATTATTATGTCAACTAGTTTTGAAATACTGAAATTTTGACGCAACAAAGATGACATATCATCGGGGACCATCGGAAATGTTGCGATCGTGCCTAGGTAGTAACGAAAAATACCGAACCCATAATATTACACGACCAAATTGCATCCTTTGCCAAGTGGCTCAACATTCCAATGTAACTGACATGTGATTCTCTTTCATGCAATATTTCCAATTTCTGAAGTGTATACCTAGCTGTGTTCCTGTTTGTACTCGAAAAAAATTTTTTGTTTTTATTGCTTTTTTGGCATGATTAATATGCAATAATAACCTGTTAAATAATATATGCAATAATTAATATTAATAACCTGTAACAAATTGCAGATTTCTAGTATTAACGGCCACTGAGCTGTGCTGCGGACAGACGGACATGGCGAAACGGACATGGGTTCCGTTTTTGCCATTTAGGCTACGGAATCCTAAAAACTCACTACCGTAAGGTAGGTATAACTATAGTCCAAATGCTCCCAAGAATGGTCTTACCCATCGTGGCTATTATGGACATACCTCCTAATGCGTCCGGCGTAGTTAATAGAAGATAGGCCTATATCCCAAAGAAAGTCAAAGATTGATGATGGGCAGCAGCGTCCATCATAGTGGACATTTACCTCTTAATGCGTCTATACGCATAGTTAATAGGAGAGGCCTACGTCCAGCAGTGGACTATCATAGGCTGATGATGATGAGGCCTATATCCGGCAGTGGATAGAGATAAGCTGATGCCATGACGTGATGCGACGTTCAGTCCCACGCGTGGGGTGTGACGTGTTACCTGCGGCGTGCGCCACACGATGACGCTGCCGGCGGCGCACGCGCTGACCACGAAGCGCCGGTCCGGGGAGACTTGGT
Source organism: Thaumatotibia leucotreta (assembly GCA_025490895.1). Taxonomy (NCBI): domain Eukaryota; kingdom Metazoa; phylum Arthropoda; class Insecta; order Lepidoptera; family Tortricidae; genus Thaumatotibia; species Thaumatotibia leucotreta. The sequence goes on from JALPQI010004696.1 coordinate 20,764, forward strand.
CACGCGTGGGACTAGTCCCACGCGTGGGACGGTACCTGCGGCGTGCGCCACACGATGACGCTGCCGGCGGCGCACGCGCTGACCACGAAGCGCCGGTCCGGGGAGACTTGGTCCCGCGTGGGACTAGTCCCACGCGTGGGACGGTACCTGCGGCGTGCGCCACACGATGACGCTGCCGGCGGCGCACGCGCTGACCACGAAGCGCCGGTCCGGGGAGTCTTGGTCCCGCGTGGGACTAGTCCCACGCGTGGGACGGTACCTGCGGCGTGCGCCACACGATGACGCTGCCGGCGGCGCACGCGCTGACCACGAAGCGCCGGTCCGGGGAGACTTGGTCCCGCGTGGGACTAGTCCCACGCGTGGGACGGTACCTGCGGCGTGCGCCACACGATGACGCTGCCGGCGGCGCACGCGCTGACCACGAAGCGCCGGTCCGGGGAGACTTGGTCCCGCGTGGGACTAGTCCCACGCGTGGGACGGTACCTGCGGCGTGCGCCACACGATGACGCTGCCGGCGGCGCACGCGCTGACCACGAAGCGCCGGTCCGGGGAGTCTTGGTCCCGCGTGGGACTAGTCCCACGCGTGGGACGGTACCTGCGGCGTGCGCCACACGATGACGCTGCCGGCGGCGCACGCGCTGACCACGAAGCGCCGGTCCGGGGAGTCTTGGTCCCGCGTGGGACTAGTCCCACGCGTGGGACGGTACCTGCGGCGTGCGCCACACGATGACGCTGCCGGCGGCGCACGCTCTGACCACGAAGCGCCGGTCCGGGGAGTCTTGGTCCCGCGTGGGACTAGTCCCACGCGTGGGACGGTACCTGCGGCGTGCGCCACACGATGACGCTGCCGGCGGCGCACGCGCTGACCACGAAGCGCCGGTCCGGGGAGACTTGGTCCCGCGTGGGACTAGTCCCACGCGTGGGACGGTACCTGCGGCGTGCGCCACACGATGACGCTGCCGGCGGCGCACGCGCTGACCACGAAGCGCCGGTCCGGGGAGTCTTGGTCCCGCGTGGGACTAGTCCCACGCGTGGGACGGTACCTGCGGCGTGCGCCACACGATGACGCTGCCGGCGGCGCACGCGCTGACCACGAAGCGCCGGTCCGGGGAGTCTTGGTCCCGCGTGGGACTAGTCCCACGCGTGGGACGGTACCTGCGGCGTGCGCCACACGATGACGCTGCCGGCGGCGCACGCGCTGACCACGAAGCGCCGGTCCGGGGAGTCTTGGTCCCGCGTGGGACTAGTCCCACGCGTGGGACGGTACCTGCGGCGTGCGCCACACGATGACGCTGCCGGCGGCGCACGCGCTGACCACGAAGCGCCGGTCCGGGGAGTCTTGGTCCCGCGTGGGACTAGTCCCACGCGTGGGACGGTACCTGCGGCGTGCGCCACACGATGACGCTGCCGGCGGCGCACGCGCTGACCACGAAGCGCCGGTCCGGGGAGTCTTGGTCCCGCGTGGGACTAGTCCCACGCGTGGGACGGTACCTGCGGCGTGCGCCACACGATGACGCTGCCGGCGGCGCACGCGCTGACCACGAAGCGCCGGTCCGGGGAGTCTTGGTCCCGCGTGGGACTAGTCCCACGCGTGGGACGGTACCTGCGGCGTGCGCCACACGATGACGCTGCCGGCGGCGCACGCGCTGACCACGAAGCGCCGGTCCGGGGAGAACTTGGCGCACGTCACGGCCCCCGCGTGGCCGAGACCCATGTGGGTATAGATGCCCTCCTGGTATTTCCACACCTAAAATAAAATAGCAATAGTAGATCGTACAACAAGGACATAAAGTGACCCGTTTACCCGAGGCAATTTTTTGGCCTGAGCGAAGCGAAGTTTTATATGAAAATCCCGATTATCCCGATTTAAATGTTCCTAACACAAAAATGTATTGAGAAATAAACAAATTAACTACACAGACGATTCTTTACTAGATTCAATTAATAATAAAATAACTAACCTTGACGATTTGATCGTTGCATCCAGTGACGAACAACTGACCATCAGAAGATATATCCAGCCCGTTCACCGCTCCCACCTTACTCGCTTCCAACTGTAATCAAAACACTTTCTTTTAACCATAATTTTCCCAGTCCATTCTATTGTATTCTAGTCGGCTATTAGACCAGACCAAACCATCATAATATTAGTGTGGAAGCTGGTGGGTAAATCCACAAGACTGTAACGAAAGTTACCAATTCTTTCGTATGTTTTAAAATTAATTAATCAAATTTGAGTTTCCGTACGTCCAGCCTAGCCCTGTAGATATGTGGACCCTTAAATGTACTTAATTAACATGAGAACATACAAAAGAATCGGTAACTCTCGTTAAAGTCTTGTGGATTTACCCTGGTTCCTACTGCCCCCTACCAGTTGCTGTTGTGTTGTACTGTTAAACTATCTATGGGATCCTCCTCCTCGCGTCGATTTCCTCATTACTGAGGGTCGTAATTCCCCCGGAAGGAAATCAGTTTTTCTTTCGTTAGTCTCCTCCATCTGTATCTATCTTTGGCTTCATGGAGGGCACCATGGAGCTTGGAATTTAAAGTTGAACGGACTTGGTCGGACCACCTAGGGCTACGACTACGACCTCTCGGCCTTCTTCCATCGACCTTCCCAAGAACCATTTGCTCGAGGTTACGTCCAGATTTGCGGGCAATGTGGCCAAAGAATTCCAGGATCCTTCGCAGGCAGGTGGTGGAAAGTCTACCTGGGGGGTTGGATCATCTATGGGATAGTCGATAAAAGAAAACCGAGGCAGTCGAGGTAGACCATAAATTTAAGTGATGGTACCTCACTAGTCAGGTTGCTACAGCCCGCCTCCCAGGTGCTTACCATTGGCTGTGTGATACTCTTTAACTTCTATATATACCTAAAAGATAACCGAGACGGTAGAAGTAGATATAGAGGTAGACGGTAGAGCATACATTTGCCTGATGGTACCTCTCTGGCTAGGTTGCCACAGGGGGGTTTGGTAGAGGTAGACCAAACATTTGGCTGAAGCCGCGTTTCCGATTAGTGTTCTGAGCGAGCATTCATTCGTTCTTAAGGTGCGTTCAAACTAAAAGAGAATTCGCTGTTCTAACATCCCACTCTACGAAATTCGATCGGTACACAAAACGTGATTGGTTGATTTCGTAGAACGGGCGCTAGAATAGCGAATGCTCTTTTGGTTTAAACGCACCTTTAGGCAATAAAAACAGGATTTCACATAGCAAAATGTTCGTTCGTCAGCCCACGAACACGTGAATGTTCGCTCAGAACACTAAGTGGAAAAGCGGCTTGACGGTACCTCTCTGGCCAGGTTGCCGCTGCCCGCCTCCCAGTAGGCGACGCGGCGGTCGGTGCCCGTCAGCAGCTGGCAGCCGAGCGGCTCGAAGCAACGTTAACTGTGTATGGGGTAGACCATACATTTGGCTGACGGTACCTCTCTGGCCAGGTTGCCGCTGCCCGCCTCCCAGTTGCTTACCATGGGCTGTGTGATGCTCTTTAACTGTCTATAGAGTGCCTAAAAGATAACCGAGACCATAGAAGTAGACCATACATTTGGCTGCCGGTACCTCCCTGGCCAGGTTCCCGCTGGAACAGGATTTACAGACAAGGGCGAGGTGAGCTTGACATTGAATGTCTGATATATCAGACTACGGCGGTTAAAAGGTCTGTCTATGGAGTAGACCATACATTTGGCTGCCGGTACCTCCCTGCCGAGGTTCCCGCTGGAGCAGAATTTATCAGACAAGGGCGAGGTGAGCTTGACATTGAATGTCTGATATATCAGACTACGGTGGTTAAAAGGTCTGTCTATGGGGTAGACCATACATTTGGCTGACGGTACCTCTCTGGCCAGGTTGCCGCTGCCCGCCTCCCAGTAGGCGACGCGGCGGTCGGTGCCGCCTGTCAGCAGTTGGCAGCCGAGCGGCTCGAAGCACACGCACATGAACAGTGTGCTCGCGTACATTACTTGACGGCGTGAGAGCGACCTGCACACACAAGTCAACTCATTTGCAATGAAATAATTTATTAAACGTGGACCCTTTATTCATACACGTATCCTAACCTAAACCTTGTTCCTTTCGGTCTCATAGACATATTCATAAGGCAGACCTTATACCCGACCCCTTAGACCACTTTGAGCCCTTAGACCCGATAGTTCATAGCTTACTAGCTCGCGGTGAGACCAGAGTCTCACCGCGAGCTAGTAAGCTATGAACTATCGGCTATAAACACGAACAAAAGATACGCACTCCCGTGTAAATAAAAGAGACACGGCGATACTCTCCCGGCGGTGATAGCTGATAGCTGGGAGAGTATCGCCGTGTCTCTTTTATTTACACGGGAGTGCGTATCTTTTGTTCGTGTTTATAGTCGATCCCTGCCCTTTATCTATCAGTGGACATGATGACAAGTTGACGAGGTACCCACATGAGGTCCCAGATGATGCAGGAGCCGTCGGTGCCCGCACTGACGGCCTCGCAATCATTCGGCGACACTTGTATGGCGGACACGGGGCTCTTGTGCTCCTTCAGAACGGTTTTTAGAGTCTGCTTCTCGGGTTTTATGTCCCATACGCGGACCTGAAGAAAAAAGTTGGCTTAATACCTACTGCCATGAAGGTACGGTCGACGAATTGGACCCCTAGGCCAAATAAATAAGTAGTTGCAAATTACTTACAATCTAATTTATGGGTACGTCACTTTGACATGGGTCCTGACTGTCCTGAGTGGTCTAGGGTACCAATTAGTTGACCATACCTGTTGTCAGAGTCCTACGACCAGGTCATGATCATAAAAATCATAAACGGCGTCGAAGACCATCGGCGAATGGGCAGCATTTAAAACGGTACTCATACACATACGACTGCGATCTGTGATCACAAACCCGCCTGCTATGTGTGGCTATGACGGCAATAATCTTCCCTAAGGAAAATCTTAGCGCAGTCTGAATCCAATCATTCATACTTAGAAGTATTATAAATGCGAAAGTAACTGGGTATGTCGCCTCTTCCCGTTAAAGCCGCTAACCTTGTTGAAATTTTATATGGAGGTAATTTTACACCCAAGAAAAGACATAGCGTCGTTGAGATTGCCAATAGGTACCCACATGAGTAAATTCATAATTTGAAAAAAGTAGACAAATGACATTTGCATTGATTTTTCAGTTCCTGAAATTGTGTACATAACGGAATTGGTTATCTCAACGACGATAGGATAGTTTTTATCGTGAGAATCGCCTGTGTTTGCAGACGAAGTAGCGGGCACCAGCTAGTTGTTAGTTGTAAATAATTTAGACCTCACTTGGCCTTCGCAGCCTCCAGAGATGAGAGTGTTGCCGTTGGAATTCATGGCCAGCGCCGAGGTTCCCTTGTTGTGGGTGTTGAAGATGCAGTACATCAGGCGGCCGGTGAGCGGGGTGAAGGCTCGGATGGTGCCGTCGTTCCAGCCTGGACCAATCCGTACAGTCAATCAAAGGGAGATGGAGATGACACTCGACAATTGTCAAAGAGACGTTAGAAAACTGAGTGTACCAAATCTCTTACTTGATGAAAAATGTTACTTTGCTATTCCGCAACACAGAAGAATAGAACTTTATGCAGAACGCTTAATTTAAACTTAACTTAATTTAATTACAATGACAGTGGGACACATTTATAAAGCGTAACTGAAAAGGTCCACACTCAGCTTCATGCCGAGTACCTACCCTTGAGGACCCTGGCGCTGGTCTTCCGTGGGGACGCTTCCGAGAGAGCGCAACTACAAGCTACACATAATTTTGATCTAAGTTTATACTTTAAGCTTAAACACATATAATGAAACTTTGAAGCTATTGACTTGTAACAGTAATTGTCTCACAAAGGGTACACAAAAACAAAATAATGAAGACAGTACAGTATAAGTGAAATAGTGTAACCCGCTATAGTTACTTGCTATCACCGCTGAACAGCACAGAGCTAATTAAGTTGGACATCCGTAGCAACTCTTGGCGGGTTTGGAGGAACCAATTGGCATTAGGCAACAGTCACATTCTATTCTAACGGGTATACTCAGGTACTAGGCCTGTAACTGGGTACAAACATACCGGAGATGATGGACTTGCCGTCGCCGCTGAACAGCACGGAGCTGCAGGTGAAGTTAGGTACGGACACCGGCAGCAACACTTGCGAGGACTGGTGGCACCAGAATGAACCAGGTAACTACATAAGACTAGGAGTCTGTTCCTACGGTACAGGAGGGAGTGGCCTCCCACTGTGTTGACATCATAACTTGTACAGCGAGAGAGAGTTGGAGTAAGTTATGTCACGCCAGCTGGTGTACTGCAGAAACGTACTCAGTTAAGTACTAGGCCTGTAACTGAATGGATATACATACCGGAGACGATGGACTTGCCGTCGCCGCTGAACAGCACGGAGCTGCAGGTGAAGTTGGCTACGGACACCGGGAGCAACACTTGGGAGGACTGGTGGCACCAGAATGAACCAGGTAACTACATAAGACTAAGATTCTGTTCCTGTACAGAAGGGAGTGGCCTCTCACTGTGTCTACATCATAACTTGTACAGCGAGAGAGAGTTGGATCAAGTTATGTCACGCCACTGCAGGAACGTACTCAGTTAAGTACTAGGCCTGTAACTGGACGTATACATACCGGAGACGATGGACTTGCCGTCGCCGCTGAACAGCACGGAGCTGCAGGTGAAGTTGGGCACGGACACCCGCAGCAGCTCCTGACAGGTCTCCAGGCACCACACGCGCACGTCGCCCGTCCCTGCCGTCGCGAACACTCCTGACATGCCCCTGACGAGTAACATCACGTTGTCATCTGTAGCACAATCAAACATTCACCACTGTCCATATGTTTGTTTGTCTACCTTTTGTTAACGTTTAACTAGAAGATCACTCATAAAATCCCTTACAGCGATAAGTTCGCCTTTGTAACTGTTCAAATTTTTATGTGATTTTATACCTGTTTTTCTACATACAATTATAAAGCTCGGTGCGTGTGCAGCGACTAAATGGGTTATTCCCACCTGTTACCACCAACTTGACACCAGTGGTAACAACTGGGAATTTTTTTCCCACCTGTTACTACTGGGAACAACTGGGAATTAAAATTCCCAACTGTTACCACTAAACTAATTGGTGGTAACTACTGGGAATTCTTTTTCCCAGTAGTTACCACTAAGTTAATATTTAGTAGTCCTATTGCAATAGGATACCTAGTAGCCATAAATTTTGTTATACAAATTTCCAGAGACTATAATTATTATAAAATGTTATACTAGAAATAAAGACGAATTACACTGATTTTTTATTAAAAACAAGAATATTTCAGTATTTCATTTTTCGTGTAAGAACCTAAAACCTTGTAGTATTTATACTAATCTTAAAAAAGGATTGAGATTCGTAATCAGTTAAAACAACACGATGAAAAATGAAAGTTATCCCTTCTACGAGCCGGTCATCTCTTTTTACCTGCCCCTGTGATAATCAGGTCAGTAGTTCTTAATATTTTTGGTTCAGATTCAGAGTAGGTAATACTGACAACATATTTAAAAAAAAAGTTTAAAAAATATTTTCAAAATGTATTCATTTTTAGTAAAATTCGATGGTTAGATTGGTTAAATTAAATAAGATGTTTTATAAATAAAGTAATATTCATAAAATTAGCTCCTTATTAATAACTGCCAAAGTATTTTGTGTATATTCTATTAAAAACAAGCACATTACTAGTAAAGTACCTGGTGGTAACAACTGGGATTTATTTTTCCCAGTAGTTACCACTAAAGTGATTGGTGGTAACTACTGGGAATTCTTTTTCCCAGTAGTTACCACCAAGTACTCTGTTGGTAACAGGTGGGAAAAAAATTCCCAGTTGTTACCACTGGTGTTTAGTTGGTGGTAACAGGTGGGAATAACCCGACTAAATGCATGGACGTGCCCGGATATCGTTCGGTGGCACCGACGTCATTGTATGCTTAACGAGGGTTACGCTATATTAGCGTATCCCTCTTCAGGATGCTTAGCCAAGTTGCCAATCGCTAGCGCTTAGTAGCGTATCGTAGTTTTCCCTCTCTGTCACTCTTGCATATTAGTACGACAAAGACAGTTAGCTGCCTTTCGTTTACGATTAACGATTAAGCGTTAGCGATTGGCAACATGGCTAAGCACCCAGAGCATTTGTTACTATCGACCCGCTGTTACATTTGTCTCCGCTCTCCCCTAGTCCCAGTCAGAAGAAAGATCTGTTCAGGGTTACGGATTTGTCACAAATTTTTTTATTTTATTTGAAATAGGCTTACTCATGGCCACAGACTAGTCAAGGGCAGAGACGTGGCCTACGATGGAGTGAGTTTGCCCAGAAGGTGCCTATTCACCCTTGACTTGAAGGTTGACGGGTTATATGATCTCGGAAATATACGCCAGCAGGGATATGTCACTAATAGGTTGAGGATACTGCTATACTTTGGGAAGGCGACGACGCACAGGACCGGCGCGAGAGTGTCGACGCTGAGCGCGTATATCTCGCTGGTGCGGGTGGCCGCGAGCAGCTTGTTATACGTCGACTATACTATGCCATACTTGGGGAAGGCGACATCATTGATGGCACAACGGTGGCACGTGACGCACAGGACCGGCGCGAGAGTGTCGACGCTGAGCGCGTATATCTCGCTGGTGCTGGTGGCCGCGAGCTTGTTATACGTCGACTATACTATGCCATACTTGGGGAAGGCCACGTCGTTGATCGCGCAGCGGTGGCACGTGATGCACAGGACCGGCGCGAGAGTGTCGACGCTGAGCGCGTATATCTCGCTGGTGCAGGTGGCCGCGAGCAGCTTGTTATACGTCGACTATACTATGCCATACTTGGGGAAGGCGACATCGTTGATCGCGCAGCGGTGGCACGTGACGCACAGGACCGGCGCGAGAGTGTCGACGCTGAGCGCGTATATCTCGCTGGTGCGGGTGGCCGCGAGCAGCTTGTTATACGTCGACTATACTATGCCATACTTGGGGAAGGCCACGTCGTTGATCGCGCAGCGGTGGCACGTGACGCACAGGACCGGCGCGAGAGTGTCGACGCTGAGCGCGTATATCTCGCTGGTGCGAGTGGCCGCGAGCAGCTTGCGCGCGCCGCCGCGCTGGTGGGGGGACTCCATCAGTTCCAGTGATGTGATGCAGCCGGGGAGCTTCGCGGATCTTAGCTGGAAGATTTACATTTGATGTACAAGCTTACCAAGTGCATCCCCGCTGTGGTTTTGGGACGCAAAGACCCCATAGCCTACCCTCGTCCTGCTTGTCATAGGTAGGTGCTAGGTTACTATTGAAATTCAAACCAAATGTCCCTCCAAACCTCTCGTGTGCCTGCAATATTTTTTTCTAATAGTTTTCCTGTACGTGTAGGCATACGAGGGCTTAAGATTGATTCTCCGAGGAGCGTTTCTACAGCTCGGATTCGTCATTGTAGTTCCCGCGATTATTACCGCGACGGAAGGACGAGTAGCAAAAACATTGATTATACTAGACTTGGTAGTCTTGATATTGGTGCTGAATTATGTTTACATTAAAACAATACTCTTAGGATCAATTAGTTAAATCTCCAAACGTATTCGTAGTAATTAGTAGCAGTAGCACTGTTGAGGTTGTATTTGTACATAGTTTTTATACAATTTATTTATACTTTTTTATTGTCTTTGGTTGTCCTTCTATTCTATTTTGAAAAAATATGTCATATACAAAATTGTAAATATTTATAAGTCAGTGATCAATAAACCGTTGGTAAACACAGTCAGCTGCTTGGTTTAATTTAGTTTTCTGCTCAGCTATCGTTTGCTTCTTCTACATTTGGTCCTTCTCCCCGTCTTTTAAATGTTCACGCGATCTAAAAGCAAGCAGCTGGCTACGCCAGCAAAAAGCGCAAAAGTGACGCGCTCGGAAACGGGTACCCCCGCTTCGGGCAGCGGTAGGGTCGGCCGGTCCAAAACTCCGGGCCACGCTAAGGCCGACACCATTAGTTTACCCGTAGTTACCCCAGAAGTTCCCGGGACGTCACGCGAGTGCCGCGATACTGGCACCGTTGCCGAACACGTTAATGCTCCCCTTAGTTGCAGGTCACGCGCTTCGGGCTCCACGCGATCATCGGCCACGATTAAGGCTCGACGTCTGACCGCGGAAGCCCAATTGGCCCGCAAGAGCATTGAACGAGAGCAAGAATTGTTTCAACGTGAACACGAGCTCGCTCAACGCAAGCTTGAACACGAACGGAAACTACTAGAGCAGGTTAAACAGGTAGAACAGCTAGAAAATGAAGCTAATCTAGCAGCTCTAGCAGCCGAGGATCCTTCCAATCGCACGGTTAGTACTAATGCATATTCTCGTACAGCATCTTGGGTTCGTGACATAAATCAGGGTAGGCGTCCCACTGAAACTGGTGACACTATTCTGCCACTCTCCCAAGCAGTAGTCAACACCTTGGTTGCCGACCCCTCAGGAGCGGCCTTAAACCCGCTTCTAGAACCTACCGTAGGAGAAAATTTGGTTCCTAATGGCCCTTTATTACGTCAAAACTTGAAATGTCACGACGGGCCAACTAACGCAGTGAATGAATTTAATCATGATTTTACACAGCCAATACCTGGCTCATCTATGCTTATACAAGCTATTGCCGATACGGCCGCCGCAGCCAAAGCGCTTGCTGCGCAGAACAAGCCGACGAAAGCTAAAATTGAGCTGCCTACATATTACGGCAACTCATCACAGTGGCTTCAATTTAAATATTTGTTTGACAGTACTAAAGCGACCTATTCTCCCGCAGAAAATACCGCGCGTTTATATAACGCGCTCCGCGGGCCTGCACGCGAAGCCGTCGCCTCCTTGCTGAATTCAGCGGCAGCTCCCGAAGAAGTAATGGCTGCATCGAAATCGAAAGAACCTTCGCGTGCCCAGAGATGATTGTGTTCTCCGAAGTGCAAATTTTGAAGACGCTGCCTCGACTCGGCACCGACCTCAAAGAAATAGGTATCTTCGCAAATAAGGTACGCAATAGTCTGTCTACTATTAAGCTACTCGGTCTACGAGAATATTTACAGTCGCCAGAATTATTTCATAGCATTTTAGGCAAATTTAACCCTTTAATGAAAATGAGATGGTCTGACTATGCTGCAGATTTGACAGAAATGTCAACAAACCCTTTCAAGTCAAAGTTAGAACTGTTATCGGATTTTCTGACTCGTGAACACGAACGTTATATTAAATTTGCCTTATCGCCTGAAATAATAGGGTCTTCTGCCGCAACTAGCCATCCGCCACGAGTCACTTTAAAACGTGAAAATATTAATTCAATTAATCAAATTAAAAATAAAACAATCGGTAAAACAGAATGTGTTTATTGCAAAAACTCGCACCATAACATTAAAGATTGTAAGGAATTTTTAGCTTTATCAATTGAAGATAGATGGCGTTGGCAGCGCGAGCAAAAGATTTGCTACAGATGTTTACAGCGTAAGGCACACCTTTGGAAAACTTGTAAAATATTGCCAGCATGCGGAGTTGATGGTTGCACTTTTCGACATAATCCTCTTTTACATGGATGGCATGATACATTGAGTTCACTTCAACCGAGCGGTATTCAATGTAACAACACCGAGTGTGTGTCTATCCCTGAAAATAATGTTAAACAGGACATGCCAAACTCTTTGCCAGCCATGGAAAAGTTGTCAAATATGACTGTGACTAATACTGACATTTCACTTGACCAACGTATAATGTCAAATCTATTGGACTCCGTAACAATGTTAAAAGTATTACCAGTGACAGTATCAGGTCCAAAGGGGAATTACGATACTTTCGCATTTCTTGATGATGGCAGCACGGCGACATTAATTGATTCTAGTGTGGCTGCTCGTTTGGGGCTGTTAGGACCCGAAGAGTGCATAACTGTCAATGGTATAATGGGTTTACAAAAAACTACGAAAATTGCATACGTCGATTTTTACATAAGAGGTAAGTACGAAACCGATATTCACTTAGTAAAGCGCGCTAAGGCTTGTTCATCGTTAGGTCTAAACACCCAAACATTGTCTAGACATACTGTAGAGTCATACGCACATTTGAGTGACTTAGCCGATTACTTAACCTATACTGACGCAACGCCAACAATTCTCATCGGAAGTGAACATTGGTACCTGTCAATATCTCGCGAGATTCGTGAAGGTAAACGTACCGAACCTGCGGCCTGTCGCACTTGGCTTGGTTGGACTCTGTACGGACCGACGTGCAGCAAAACTAAGCCAGTCGAGTTTGTCAACCATTGTAAATTTGAACGCGACGAGCCTTCTGAGACTGAACGCCTAGAATTACTCATAAAGGAACAGTACAAACTCGACTCGCTTGGCATCTCTAAGCGCGAGACCTTACATAGCAAGCTAGACTCTCGAGCCGTCGAAATTCTAGATGCTACCACCACTCGCCTGCCAAGTGGTAGATATGAAGTAGGACTTCCATGGCGTGATAATATATCGTTTGTTCCCGACAGCTACCCACAAGCCTTGTCAAGAGCTTTAAGCCTCGAGCGGCGAATGACTCGCGATGCCACCTTCGCTAACGCGTATAAAAAGTTTATTGACAATATGATTGTCAAAAATTATGCTGAGGAGTGCGATCCTAACACTTATTATAATCCTGCTTTAATTAGTAGCATCAACAATAATAATAAGTGCTTAAAAAATAATTCAAATGATTTTTCAAATAAAACTCAAATCTTATCTGATAACGACCGACTTAGTACAGTCAGTCTGAATAAAGTGCAACAAAAATTTGACAGCCAGATGTCAAATGCAAATAACAATAAAATAAATTTAGAAACGAGTTTTAAAACGAATTTAAGTGATTTTAACGAAAACGTAAGGTGGTATTTGCCACATTTTGGAATATATCACCCACAAAAACGTAAACTTAGAGTTGTCCACGACGCAGCAGCTACGAACCAAGGCATTTCGTTAAATTCGATGCTTCTTCAAGGACCCGATCTTTTAGAAAACTTGTTAGGAATTTTATTTCGCTTTCGAGAAGGCGCTGTCGCCCTAACTGCCGACATTAAAGAAATGTTTCCTCAAATTCGAATTCGCGAACAAGATAGGGATGCACTGCGATTTTTATGGCGTGACATAGAGTCTAGGAAAACAACACCTCTAAAAGAATATCGAATGACAGCTGTCATTTTCGGAGCGTCGTCCAGCCCTTTTACTGCGCTGTATATAAAGCATAAAAATGCATTATCTTATAAAAATTCGTATCCAGCGGCAGCTGAAGCAAGTATCCATAGCTCTTACATGGATGATTTTCTGGATAGCCTGGACGACATCCCCGAAGCCGCCCAGCTGGCATCCGATGTTGTAACCATTCATCGAAATGCATGTTTTGAAATGTGTGGGTGGATTTCTAACGAACAGGAAGCATTGCACCTTGTGCCGGCTGAATTGTGCGCCACACAACGTACTGACGTACCACTTGGTAGCGACCCATGCAACGTCCGAGTTTTAGGGGTTTCTTGGGATCCTGTGACAGACACATTAGGTTTTAGAACTGGTTTAGAAGGGCTTGCACTACAGGGCAGTTTTAATAAACGTAAAGTGTTATCTCACCTCATGAAAGTTTACGACCCCCTAGGTTTTCTTGGCCCAATAGTAGTCAAAGGGCGTATACTTCTTCAGGAGGCCTGGAGATCAAACATTGATTGGGACACGCCATTTCCATCGCCTCAAATTTTAAAGTGGAAGGAATGGATTAGAGAATTGTCTGACGTGTCACGTATTAGGATTCCAAGATGGTACGCCAAGCTTAACGGAGAGCCTCTCCGCAGAGAATTACACATTTTTGCGGACGCAAGCGAGCTTGCCTATGCCACCGTCGCTTATTGGCGATTTTCGTATGCCGATGGTACAGTCAAGCTCGCGTTTGTCACTAGTAAAGCGAGAGTTTCACCTCTAAAACCTACTTTAATACCACGTTTAGAATTACAGGGTGCATTGATTGCCTCTCGCCTTGCTGTGACAATTAAAGAATTCCATAAGAAAAAGCCAATTCGAACTTTTCTTTGGACAGATTCTAAAACTGTCCTCGGTTGGCTTCGAAGTGACGCACGAACGTTCAAACCCTTTGTGGCCCATCGTGTCGGAGAAATTACCGAAAATACTTGTGTACACGACTGGAGATGGGTCCCGACGGACTTGAACGTCGCAGATGATGCTACGCGCACCAAGCCGCTGCATCTTAATTTTAACCACCGATGGTTTTCAGGTCCTTCCTTCCTTCTGAAGTCCCCGGAGGACTGGCCTGTGGAACCAGCTGGCCAGCCTAAAGTTGAGGAAGAACGCAAACAGACTCAGACTCCTGTACTGGTGGTTGGTCATCTGGTTGTCACCGCGGATTTCGGCCATTTCAGTGACTGGCTACGACTATTACGTGCCACTGCTCGCGTTTTGCAAGCTGCATCAAAATTTCGCTCGGTCTTAAATCGCGTAGATCACGCTGCTCCTAGCAGTAGTCTTCGTCAACGTACAAATTTACCTACGTCCACCACTCTATTGCCCCTGTCAGCGGAACTCATGGAAGCCGCAGAAAGGCACGTTCTGCAGAAGGTGCAATCTGAAGTTTTTAATGACGAGATACAACGAATTGAACGTGGAGACCTGTTACCAAAGAGCAGTCGCCTGGCGAAACTTTCTCCCAGAATGGGATCAGACAACTTACTGCATCTAGCTGGCAGAATCGTCGCTGTACAAGGTGTTAGTTCCGAAGTCAAGTCCCCTATTATCCTAGACGGTCGCCGCCCGGTCGTGCGCATGCTGGTGCAATTCTATCACCGTCGGGCAGGACACGCTAACAATGAAATGATAGTGAATGAGATCCGACAGAGATATTGGCTACTTCACTTACGCACCACTGTTCGAAGCGTTACCAGCAAATGCTTGTTCTGTCGTATTAGAAGAGCAAGACCGATGAACCCAATGACCGGAAACCTTCCACCAGAACGGCTGGCTCATCACCGTCGCCCATTTACGTTTACGGGTTTAGATTATTACGGCCCAATAAACACCACGATTGGTCGAAGACAAGAGAAACGTTACGTGGCCTTGTATACCTGCATGACATGCAGAGCTATTCATCTGGAACTTGTAAACTCCCTTTCTGCTGATTCAGCTATAATGAGCTTGCGACGCTTCATTGCAAGGAGAGGGGCGCCTGATACGATATTTTCTGACAACGGTACTTGTTTTGTCGGCGCTGATAGAATATTACGAGAGTTTTACCGACAAGAAGTCAATGATTTTGCTGCCACTGAAGGCATTAAATGGAGCTTCATTCCGGCCGCCGCTCCGTCTTTCGTTGGTTGTTGGGAGAGGTTAATTCGCTCTGTCAAAGTCGCACTGAACGCAACTCTTCGAGAAAGAGCACCCAACCCAGAAGTGCTAGCAACCCTCATCCATGAAGCTGAAGCCATAGTTAACTCTCGACCCCTGACTCATGTGCCCGTAGGCCCCGAAGACCCAGAAACGCTCACACCTTTTCATTTTCTCATCGGCTCATCCTCAAACCAAGTCATACCCGCAGCTCTTGATGACCGAGACTTGCTAAGACGTGCTGATTGGAGAAAGGCATTAAGATTAGCCGATCATTTTTGGAATCGATGGGTTAAAGAAATTCTGCCAACTATGCAACCCCGCCAGACTGAAGAAAACAGAGAACGTAACCTGGCTATTGGCGACTTAGTCATCATTGTAGACCAGAATTTACCGAGAGGTATCTGGCCACGTGGCCGCATCGCTGCGACGTTCCCTGGGAGAGATGGTGTGGTCAGAGTGGTGGACGTAGATACTTCAGGTGGTCTTCTTCGTCGACCCTCTAAAAAATTGGTCAGGCTGCACACATAGTCCTTGCCTGGCCTGGCTAATTTTGTGTGCTTTGCACACAAGGGGGTGGAATGTTGAGGTTGTATTTGTACATAGTTTTTATACAATTTATTTATACTTTTTTATTGTCTTTGGTTGTCCTTCTATTCTATTTTGAAAAAATATGTCATATACGAAATTGTAAATATTTATAAGTCAGTGATCAATAAACCGTTGGTAAACACAGTCAGCTGCTTGGTTTAATTTAGTTTTCTGCTCAGCTATCGTTTGCTTCTTCTACAAGCACCTATTATTGTCCCTTCTGAAACTTCCAGAAAACCTTTCTAGGTGGGCTATTTTTAGTCCCAAAACCTCACAGACAACGGAAAGGTACTTATTTTTTGGCCGGTTATTACTGGTGACCCGTAGTAGAAGACTATGTATGTACGAATAAATATCTTTATCTATTGATCCCTAGTAGGGTCTTGCGGATGGTTGAAATAGCGATGGCTTGATGTCTTGAAGAACAATTTTTTGGAGATGGAAAATTTTGAAAGGAACGTTATAATTGATAGCTACGAGTAAAGTAAGACCTAGCGTTTACAATAAATTTTATTTCATCGCTCTCTCTAAGAAAACCACCAGTTAAACCAAATTAAATTATCTGAAATAACATAAGACTTACAGCTTTGTAATAAGGCATGTTAGGATCCAGCAGTCTGCCTTTAGGAAACTCTCCCTTCCAGTTGATCTCATCGAGTATGTCGACGGTGCCGTCGCCCGCGCCGACTATCAGGCACCCGTCTGTCATTATTAGGATTGCTTCCACTCCTGCGCAGTCAAATTACGAATTTTTGCCGTTATTAATTAATATGGCGTGAAGAAATTGATAACGCGAGATAAAAGTACTTAGAGGAAAAGGAATACATTTAAGTTCAAATTTCTTCCACCTTTCATTGTCATTTCATTGTCCTGAAGAACTTATTGATAAGTCGAGATAAAAGGTAGAAGAAAAAAACACGATGCACCGATTTTTTTAGTGTAATAAATAAGGCACTCGGCAGAATGAAATAAGGACAAGTATGGTATATATTTTTTTAATACTTACAATTTTACAAGGCAAAAATAGGTACACAATTCAAATAAAAATGACATTATTTATAATATACATATGTCCAGGAATATCAGTCTTTATTAACACGTTCGCCTCCGGTACTGTTTCACTAAATGCTAATACTATGCCGATCGAAATTATATGATAGAACTCCTATGCCAGTGACACGCATGTGTGACCGAAAAGATTGTACTCCTATGCCGGCGACACAGACTTGTGTCAAAAATGTTCGTATTTTTATGCCACTGGCATAGGAGTGAGAACTTGATTAATGCTAGTGGCATAAGAAAAAGATTACTTTGATCACGTATGTGTGTCACTGGCATAGGATTACAGTTTTTTCGGTCACATATGTGTGTCACCGGCGTCGAACGTGTTAACCCTTAACGGGGCAAATGATATTTATATTACATTTTGAAACTTATTCTGTCACTGTCGTCACTGAAAAAGTGTCAAAGAATTTAGGAGTGACTTTTCCCAGTGAACAGCACTCACCTTGACTATAACATATCGACTCCGGTCGTTTGCCTTTCTTCCACGGGCCGCATTTAGCGAGACATCCGATGAGAGCGGGCTTACACCCCACTACGTCGGCGTTCGGGTCGGCTGGATATTTGATGGAGAACTTCACCATGTCACCCGTCCTGATAAAGGGCTTGTAATTAACAGAGCCGATATTCTCGAAGCACTTTTGAGCTGTCATAGGACTCAGGGATTTCCCTTTTTTCTGTTGTAAAATTACATATTACAGCTCAAAAATTCTACGAGAATTCCGCTGGTAATTAAATTGCAAGGTGGCTAAAAATAAATGCATTTCCGTTGCCTGGCAGTGTGGACTCATGGTTACGGGTCGCTCATCGTTCACCCTGTTAAAAATTTAAAGGGGGATAGAAGAAGAAAAAGAGAGCTGGAGCGGGAAAGGAAGGTAAATAGAGAGGGGGAGGCAGAATTACTGAGGAGAGGAAGAAGAGGAAAGAGAGTGAGCGGGGAGCGGGAGTGGCCTGTGACCTAGCGAGAGCAGAGTCTTGAGAGCTGACGGTCAATGGAAGAGTGAAGGAGCATAGTATGTAAGCGACTTGGTTATTGTACTGTAATGCTTATGTATTTTCGAATGAATAAATGAAAAGAAGTGACGTGACTGACGTGGTGCCGGCGCAGCTGTCGTTAACGCTGACGACTAGGTACACAGCGCAATCTAGTGCGACTTGTCTAGCGAGAGAGAGATGCAAAGGATACAGTACGAGAGAGAAATAAGAGAGAGTGCGTGTGAGAGAGACAGATAGTAATAAAAAGAGACAGCGTGTGAGAGAAAGAAAGAGAGAAAGAACAACAGCGGGAGAAACAGACAGAAAGAGGGATGCTAAAGAGAGAGAGAGTCCTGCCCATCTTGGCACAATTGAACAATTGGTTTTGGGGGCATTTTTGAGCTGGCGTTAGACGTCCATGTTATAATATGGTCGCAGGATCCAGGTGATAAACTCGGTACTCACGTGGTGCCGGCGATGCCGCAGCTATCGTCGGCGCTGACGGCGATGCAGCGCACTCTAGTGCAGCTTGTCGAGCAAGAAAAAAAGAGAGAGATGCAAAGGACAGTAATACGAGAGAGAAATAAGAGATAGTATGTGTGAGAGAGACAGAGAGTAAGAAAAAGAGAGTGTTGTGTACCTAAGTGTGTGAGAGAGAGAGATACCAACAACGGGAGATACAGACAGAAAGAGGGATGCTAAAAGAGAGAGAGTGCATGACATGGAGAGAGAGAATTATGAGAGATCCAGGTGGTAAAATGCAAAGGATACAAGTACGACAGAGAAATAAAGATTGTGTGAGAGAGACAGATAGTGAGAAAAAGAGACAGAGCGTGTGAGAGAGAGAAAAAACAACAGCGGGAGAAACAGACAGAAAGAGGGAAGCTAAAGAGAGATTGACATGCAGAGAGAGAATGATGAGTTGATGAGAGATCCAGGTGGTAACATCGGTACTCACGTGGTGCCGGCGATGCCGCAGCTGTCGTCGGCGCTGACGGCGATGCAGCGCACACTCCTGCGCAGCTTGCCGAGCGCCACATCCACCACGTCTAGCGTCTTGCTGTGCGCGCGGATGTTCCACACGCGGAGGTTCGCTGTCGAGTGGACACTAAGTCAGTGGACGGAACTACATCGAGGGTTGTTCAAATGTTAGCAAAAAGCGGCCAAAAGCATGTCGAGCCATGCTCAGTATAGGGTTCCGTAGTTATTATCAAACCGCGATTAGAACGGGATTTGAAAGTACTGTTGACACGACAGTGTAAAGTCAATCTAGGATATATTTATAGTTAAATCAATATATTTGTAGTTTATGTTCAGAGACTTACAGACAATAGATTAATTAATCATTCGCGAGATCTACAAACAACACTTTTCTTGATAAATATTGTGTCAATTGTTGTGTCAACACGTCAACAGTAGGTATTTTCGAATCCCTTTCTGATTCCGGTTTGATAATACTCGAAAAAGACTGGGTCGATTATTCTGGAATAGTTTTATTTTTGAGCTTCCATATTTTTTTTTGGACCCACGGATCAAAAGTTACAGGTATTTTTTTTATTCTGGAGCGGTTATCTCCAAAAATATTGACTTAAGAAAAAATTTTTTTGCTAGACTCTTATTCTTTTTAAGGGTCGGATTCCCGATTTTGTCGTTTTAGACCTATTTTCGAACAAAGAATTTGTTAAGTAAATATAACTCTACAAACACATTTCTTACATGAGCTTATTCAGAAAGAACCGGTACAGAGGCTCCAATTGACATTATATTTTATATTTACATGGATTTCCTAGAAATCGCCTCTAAATGTACCGAAAATTGAAAAAATTGCATATTTTTCGAACACGACGCAATGCATATTTTTCTTTTACGGACATAAAATATTCATCTTAATTTAAAAGCCAGATAACTGAATTAGTGCATCAGGGCATATTCATATTTTTCCTCATAAAGACAACGGAGAAATTTAATCCTTAATTTAAAATTACGTATATTCTCCATACAAATGGCGACACGAGTCAAAATTCTCTTTTGACTCAGATGGCGCGAGCGCCTCCTCGAGGTCGGACGCACGCCAAATCGCTCCCGTTGACAGCTCTTTTTGACATTGAAAATGACATAAAATCATATCGACACTGGAAATTTCAAATGTCGTAAGGGACATTTTGTCGTAAGTACACTTTGAATTGCATAGAACTCAGAAAAAAAATCTCTATCGATCTGTATAATTAACTTTTTGATATCGCTTCAAATAAAGAAGTTATGAAGTGAATTCTTTTTGTCGTAACTTCATATTGCTTTAAAAAAATGTTGTATGGGTCAAATTTTTTATTTGAAGGGATAACGTGTCCATTTTCAACGTAGTATATCCTTCTTATTCATAAATCCCTGTGTGGTTAGTTACTACAGCAAAAGAAGGTGCCTTTACGACATTCTATCTGATGAAATAAATACGAAACTGTGAATTCACAATGGCGTAAGGGACAAATATTTTAGGCTTTTGTGCCTTACAACACAATTTCGAAGATAATATGCCTCTATTCTCTTAATAAACTGTGTCGTATGTACATATAAATAAAAATAATTTTAAAGTTTGATGTCGTAACTCACCTTTTAATTTTATAAAGTATACGTTACTACATTAAATACGGTACATGAATGAGAGTTACGCCTCAAAAAAGATGATATTAAAAATCTTGAAAGATTTTTTGTGTACGTTATAACATTTTGTTTAGTTTCTTATAGCACTTGCAACAGTGCCGGCGCGACTTGACCCAGGGCATCTCAGGAAGAGGGGTGAGGGCAGAGCAGTATTTTTACTACCACATAGATACTGCATCGACCAGCGACTCACGCACATTTCCACTTCCACCCCTGGAGCATATACATCGCTTTAACGATTCCTCTCTGGACGGTCAACGACCAATCAAGGCAAGCCGAGTCCTACAGTTCATCTTGGATTCTACTGTGACCAACGAAAACATGCCTGAGACGATGTCGCTATTGCCGAACAGCTCGCCACAAGCTGCCCCAATCTTATTATTAACTCCCTGGGAATCATGGGCTTATTTATAATTAGCTGTCTTTTGCCAATTCGAGAAATTTACTCTGTAGTACACGTGAACCGTGAACCAGTCTCAGCAGGCTATTGAAAAGAATAATGAGCTATGATCATTGCATGTGTCAGCTATAGTAGTAAAATCCGGACATCTGCCATATTATCATCTTTATTATTGTTGTTTTGGTCTAATATCCGCCGCGCCGCGCAGTTATGATATTTTGTCGCAGCCCTTTTTATAAGTCATTACTGATTCTTGTCGAGGCCAGAACATTCCAAATTCTGACGACTGCAATTTTGTGTACATCATAAGGTCTGCCTAGGTAAATACTTATTTTATGCATTTGTGGTCTGCAGAAACAGAGGAGGATGAGGTCCATAGTAGATTAATTGATAGTTTAAATCAATATGTTGCAACATTGCAAAGTAGTTTGCTCTGATTTTTAGCAGAAGCTACATATTGCATCTTGTTTCTTACCCATGATTGTTATACATATGTTAATAGTTAGGATTCTCGATTCTTCATAGGCTTTGTTACTTTTGAGCTCAAGTAGCTCTTTATTGTTTTCTGTTATTGAACCCTTGGATAAGAGCTTACGAGTGAGAGTTACTTTGATGGACTTCAACTGTGCGATTGCTCTTATCTTCTCATCATATCTAGTTTGTTCAGCAGATAATATGGCTCCGGTTTGGTGATTCCATAAAAAGGCTCTGGGCTGACAATGCGTGTGTTGCCGTTCTTTCCCGTAAACTCATCTGCTGTTTCGTTTCCAACAATATTGGAATATCCTAATACCCATCTAAGTGTAACTTCATTAAAGTCAAGGGCGTTTAATTTATTCTTGCAGCACTGGACTAGTGAGAGCATCGCAGCTTGACTGTATTTGAGTTGATGTAGATAATAGATAATATTGGTTTTTAGGTTTCTGGCCAAATTGATTGCCACACATAATGTAATATTTATGCGCGGAAATCATCATAATATTGACTTCTGTCTAGAAAATGAAGGCCATTTTGCTGATGCTGACGCAAACTCTGACCTTAGGCCTCTCCCCTACTTGTACCTGTGGTGCCATTTTCGACAATCATTCTGGTCGTTGGTCCATTTGTATCTTGAGGGTACTTCAACTGTCTGGTGAAGCCACATTCGTTGTGCTTGTTTTATTCCCGAAAGCCCAGGCTTTCAAGTTGGTTTTTGCAGGCTGTTCAAACACTGAGAACACCCAGTCGTTGTGTGAAATTCATACTCAGTTATATTGAAGGTTGGAGTAGCTATTCTGTTAGAGAGCAGTCTTCGGACCCATGTAGTCGTAGTTTCATCCCTTTGATTTAATTTCATTAAGGATGGTTTCTGTGAGTTTATTATCGAAAGCACCTTCGATATCAAGGAATACACACCCGACCTGTTTGCTTATTCTCTAGACTTTACCGTCGCTTTGGTAACCTGTATCGTGTGCTTAGCTTATTTTTATTTTGTTTCTTTCTGTTATTTTCTTACTGGTGCAGTAAAGAATTACTTACTAACTTACTTACTTTTATGGACCTTGTGACAAGGTCAATTGGGGTAGTTTTTGGTAAACATGTTGATTTAGACTTAGCGATCTTGCCACCAAGTAGTGAAAGAAATAGAGATGTTAGACTAATAGGTTTGAAGGACTTAGAACGAGTATTATCTATACTCGTTTTTCCTGCTTTTTGGTATAAAGCGTACCTTGACACTAGTCCATTTTCTCAGTATAAACCCCAATGCAATGCTTGCCCGAAATATTTTGCCAGGTGCGGAAGGAGGACGCCTTGATTTCGTTTTGATAATGTAGGAAACACTTCATAATTTTCAGTCGATTTGAATGGCTTGCACTCAGCGCTCCTTAACCATTTTTTGGGCTACAAATGTAGGTTTTCAGTCAGTGGTTCGTTCCCTAAGGATTCGATAGTTCCTTTGACCGCACGTCTTAATAGCACGAGTATCATCAAAAAGGGTCATAGATCTTTGCGGAGGCAGTTAGATTACTTATCCAGAATTTCTTTCTTAAGAATCAAAGACATATAGTCTTTGTTTCGGGCTCAGGTTGCTCTCAAAGCAATTTTTAGTTATACGTTTTCTTCTTTTCACAACACTAAGCTGACTAAAATATATACATACTTAACATGTTTGGTTTTATTTCCTATAAATTGTAACGGGTTATCTAAAATATAATAAATTACACGTGAAATTGATCTCCGTCTATGAAAATAATACAATTGTAAGTACACAACTTTATATTTTCTTGCATTTTTACGCTACTTACTTCAATTAATCTGGAAACTAGAATGACTTTACAACAGAAAATAGTTGTAATGTAGCATGTTGTTTGACAGTTACGACAAAGAGGTAGTGTTTTCGTTTTTGTCGTAACAGATTTCCATAAAAAAACTAAAAATTTTTGGGGGCGTAAGGGACATCTGTCTAGTAAATTTCTGGCGTAAGGGACACTATCTCCGAAACTATTGAGTTTACAAGTATATACCTAATTGTCTAATGAAGATAAAGCTTTTTCGTAGTTATGTATATAAGAACCATCTAATTCGGATGAATATTTAACAAGTTATGATTTTTTTTAAATTTGGGTTTTGTTTTTTGGCTCTCCTGAAAAGTGGACCTTTGTCCCTTACGACATTTGAAATTTCCAGTGTCGATATACATACACGTCAAGGGATGCCAGTACTCAAAGTATCTTTAAATAAGTAGGGAAAATCAGAACGAAGAAATTCTTTCGAACCCCATCATTTATTTAAGTTTCTTGTTATTTTTATGACGGAACACAAGAAAACTATAACAACTGATTCTGAATAAAACTCAATACTACCGAACACGTATAAGTTACATTCGCAAAAACGATTAAAAATGAAAAAAGTTTACGGATACGATTTGGTGTAATGGAGTTTATTTTCTATACTCTGGCAATACAATACGTCATTTGAAAACACATGTGACGGCTAGAAGTCAAAACGATAGAATGTCGATTTAGTTATAATAATAATAAGAAAGATAGAATATGTTTGTTATATTAGTAGGTATACAAATTCAAAGTGATACGAGTCTTTAATTAATGGTTGATTTGTGGAATAAAATCTGTGCTCATCGCCACTGCGATTTCTGCGGCCACGATTTCTTGGTAAGAAAGTATATGCCGCATCTTCTCAGTACATTCTATATTGAAAGTAAATTATTTTTGAAATAAAAATATGAAAACTGATAAACTCTAAATTGATTCGTATGACATTTAGAGTTTTAATACTAGTCGTTTATAGTATAGTGTACCATTTAGATTTTAATCCACTGAACTGAGACAATTTCTCTCATCTTCTGAGATGTTTCTTTTGGTAGATAAACGTTTGACATATTACTGGTTGTTTCAGAGTCTATATTAAGCAGGACGTAAAGAGTGAGTAAGTAATCCTTACAGTTGTGTACACAAATACCGTGTGGTGACGGCAGTAAGAATACATTTGTCACCACCCCAATTCTTCCCGCGGGTGTCACAAGAGTCGAAAAAGGGATTGAAGTGGCGATTTACATTTACCTCCTAATGCATCCACACGCATAAGTAATTACTTAGGGAAGTGGAACTGCCGATGAAGGCTAGAACGGAACTTCGGAATACTTTGGTGTTTTGTATGATGTGTGTAACTGGTTATGCATTTTAAGCAATGAAGATGGTCGTGTACTGTCATGGTATTGTCAAATACCAGTTCTGATGGGGTGTTTCCTTAGGAACCTTAGGATTCTGTATTATCATTTAAACATCAAGCATTATCATTTATGCATTTTAATGTGAGTAGGTGGAACTGCTGATAAAGACCAGAACGGAACCCCTTAACGACACGTGTTTCACTTTTGGCAGATATTTCTGATTGATTGTGTATGTTATGGAGCAAGTTCTGGACAAAGACCAGTTTAGATGGTAGGTTCCTTAACCCTTAAGGAATTAAGGGAACTGATAAATGTAGAGTATTTATGTAAGCTACTCTTTAAAAGAGGTTTCATACTATTGTACCTTTTTAGGGTTCCGTAGTACACTAGGAACCCTTATAGTTTTGCTCTGTCCGTCTGTCTGTCCGCAGCATAGCACAGTGGCCGTTAGTACTAGAAATCTGCAATTTGGTACAGATATACATAATATTAATTATGCCGACAAAGTGGTAAAATAAAAAAAAGAAAAAAAAATTCGGGTGCCTAACCTGGTGAAGTGTGAATGATTTTTTTATTTGCTGTAATCCTATAGTGTGCAGTGCATCGTTGAAGAGGTCTTTGAAAAAAATAAGAGATTTTCAAACAAAGTTTTTTTCTAAAGTCAATATTTTCAGAGATATCCGAAAAGTACGGAACCCTAGCATGAGCTGACATGCTCTTGGCCGGTTTTTTATTACCTCGGGAGCTGCTAATATACAGGTTGTTCTAATGTATAAAAAAAGGAGTGTGGATTACAATGTGGATAACAAGATTTAATCATATCACGTCACCAGACCAGTCGCAGTCGTCGTCGTCAGTGGCAGAAGGGTAACGAAGGCTGTCATGAACTGCTCCTTGGTGAACCGAGGGAATTCCTGTTCTTAATAGTAACGCAAAAATTACGTAGGTACCTTGCATACATTTTAATGTTTTTATTTAACCTCGTGCCTATATTACGAGTTGCATTGAATGAATGAATGAACGAATGAATGACTTTGTTTGTGAATATGCATTGCATATTGCACAAACAAAGTACCTAATAATAACGTTGCTTTTTTTCGGTAGGTACTATGTTTTGATTATAGCACGAGCAAATATTCGTACACGTTTATGTGACGTAGGTAACTCCAAAAATGGTAAATTACAAACATATTCTTGTAAATTCGACATTCTATTGCGTACATAATTTATTTATTTTCTTAATAACGCTCGCTTGTTGTTGTTCATTTCTATCTTCCAATGGGTTCCACGGAAGACCAGCGCTCCGGCATCAGATGTCAGAGCATATGCTGAGTGGTACCCTATTGTAGCTCCTACAGCAACACACTTTCTCACCTTTTTGTTTTTGTTTAGAGTCTGTATTTTTAATTTTATCTGTATTTTGTCTCTGTAGATGTAAGAATGTATCTTATTGTTCTGTGTGTAATTGTAGTTGTGCAATAAATGTTTTTTCTTTCTTTCTTTTCTTTCTATTTTATACATTGGTAAAAATAAATGTAAACAATTAGAGACTCAATTTATTGTTCATTTGAATGACAATGTCTAACTTCGTGTATAAGCTGTTTTTTTCTGGTAAGATAAGAGTGCAAAGGTGGGATTCAAATTTATTTTAATTTAGGAACTTGAAACTTTAGTATTAATAAGGTATTTTACAAGAGTACAAGAAATTTAATTTAATCATTTCTTAAAGGTTAAAAGGGGATTACAATTTTTATTGGGTTGAAGTTTAACTTAAAGCTATGATAGTTCCTATAAAAGTATTTTTATAACAAGGGGATGCAAAGTTACGATTGGAGACCTAAAACATTGTAGGAGATTTACTAAGTAAAATACGAAAAAAGCAATAATATATCAGAGTGCAGGGAAATTTCATGATTGAGAGGGTTAAGTAGGGGTGTAGATTTTGTTTAAGGAGACTAAGGTAGACAATAAATTTAGTGTAAATTACTAGCGCTAGAAAGATGGCATCTTTACAGAAGGTTCATCATCATCATCATCATCATATCAGCCGAAAGACGTCCACTGCTGAACATAGGCCTCCCCCAAAGATTGCCACAATGACCGGTCCTGCGCCACCCGCATCCAGCGGACTGCTGCGACCTTCACCAGGTCATCAGTCCACCTTGTGGGGGGCCTACCCACGCTACGCCTTCCGGTGCATGGCCGCCACTCAAGAACCTTCCCGCCCCAACGGCCATCGGTTCTACGCGCAATGTGCCCCGCCCACTGCCACTTCAGTTTAGCGATTTGGAGAGCTATTTCGGTTAGTTTGGTTCTGCTGCGGATGGTCTCATTTTTAATCCGATCACGCAGAGACTTGGGTGACTTTGAGCCTTCTTATGAGACCCATTGTAAGCGGCCACGTTTCAGTACCGTATGTCATGACTGGCAACACACACTGATTAAAGACTTTCGTCTTCAAACACTGCGGAATATTGGACGAAAATATGTGTCGTAGCTTCCCGAACGCTGCCCAACCGAGTCGGATTCGACGATTGACCTCTTTCTCGAAGTTGGACCTACCTAACTGAAGGTTACTTATATAATTATTTGTATACAAAATGAGAAACCATTTTATAAAATTTAAAGCCTAAAGTGGTTAAAAGGTAGTTGAAAGTTTGTATGGAAATAGTGTGATTTGAAAGATAGCGACTTGATACGTCGTATTCCAACTGCTGATAAAAAATAAGACAAATCGATTTCAGCGTTTTTTTTTTAAAATATTTATCTCTTAACACTTTCGACGCCGGTGACAGTGTTCACCGTCAAACAAGTGTACAAAAAAATGTCTTTAAACCGAAACTTTGTCTGAAGAGTATATTTTTAATATAAAGTTAAGGGGTGCCTGACGTGTCGCATAACGTCGATTGTCCTAAAATTTTTTGGCCGAGAATGTTTGGCATAGTGTTAAATGGCATACTACTCGTTTAGCCTACTTTATTTTGCGCATACACATTTAAAACACCTACACTATATTTATCCTAATATTGATTACTCGAACGTCGAATTACCTTAAGCTTAATAATCATAATGTTCATTGTTTCCTACTGCTCAAACAGTAAATATTCTTTGCGTCTACAATTGTTATGTCCGAAATTTCATTGAAAAAAGCATATTAACAATATTATGGTGAATGGTTTAAAATAATGTTCAAGTAATAAGCCAGGCTGTGTGGTGACGGCAGTAAGATGGCTGTGTGGTGACGGCAGTAAGAATACATTTATCACCACCGCAACTCCTCCTGCGGGTGTCGTAAGAGTCGACAAAGGGATTGAAGTGTCACTGACCATTATTTGATAAAAGATTGATGATGGGCAGCAGCGTCATCATAGTGGACACATTACTGTGATCGCCAATCCGCTTGCCCAGCGTGGCGATTATGGGCATTTACCTCCTATTGCGTCTATACGCATAGTTAATAGGAGAGGCCTACGTCCAGCAGTGGACTATCATAGGCTGATGATGATGATGATAAGCCAGGGTAAAACCGACTTGGAATGGTTAGGTTTCTAGGAAAGGCGGAGAGAAAGGCTTAGTCTATAAAATACTTAAGTATTTTTAATCAATTGTTTACCCATCCTCATTCTTGTAAACCCGAAAAAGGGGCGACGGGGGAGCGAAGCGCCCCACAAGGGGGGCTCGGGGGTTAAGCCCCCTGTATTAGAAAATAATGAATCTGTACCTCCCCTACTCTAACCTGGATAGGTTCGTTAGGTACCTTTTATCCCTTAGATCAGAAATAGAAGTCCCGCGCAGCGGGGCTTCGTCGACCGGTTCCTAGGTCTGATGATGATGACTAAAATTCTTTGGACAACAGGGTTGGGTGGTTTAAGGGAGGGTTAAGCTTAAGGAAAATATTTTTTTAAAGGTCGTTCGTTTAAAGTAGTTAGTACATTAAATAGTAGGACCATCACAATTATGCACAATTATTATTCGATACATACACATTAGACACGAAAATCATTAGGACAAACGATATTCAGGAACAACCAAGTTAGGATCAACAATTTCGGCAAAACACGACAAAATACCTATATATGTGCAACAATTTAGGCCATTAATTTTTCGGCGTAAAGTTGGTAGGCGACAAATTTTTCGAAATAAAAAAATTATGCCACCAATATAGACCTAAAATTAATTCCAACCTTTTTAGGGTTACGTGGTAAACGAGGAACCCTTATAGTTTCGCCATGTCCGTCTGTCCGTCTCTCCGTCTGTCTGTCCGCAGCATAGCTCATAGGCCGTTAGTATAAGAAATTTGAAAAAGAGGTAGAATAAAATATATAAAAAAAATTTCAGGCACCTCCCCTATAAGTAAAGTCGGGATGTTTTTTATTTTGCTGTAATCTTATAGTATGGGGTATTGTTGAATAGGTCTATAAAAAAAATCGGGTTACAAAAGAGAGTTTTTTTTGTAAGTTAACGTTTTCGGAATTAACCGCTAGGTTTTCTTGCCCCAGGGTCCGCTGGATGCGGGTGACGCAGGATCGGTCATTGTGGCAATCTTTGGGAGAGGCCTATGTTCAGCAGTGGACGTCTTTCGGCTGATATGATGATGATGATGATGGATGATGATGATGACATTACGATACAAGTGTGAAAAAAATAATGGTTGGCGATAAAATAAAACACGACTGAAAGGAGTGTTTTAAATCGACACGAGATTTTAGGGTTCCGTAGTAAACTAGGAACCCTTATAGTTTCGCTATGTCTGTCGGTCTATCTGTCTGTCTATCTATCTGTCTATCCGCAGCATAACTGAGTGACCGTTAGAATTAGAAATTTGCAACTGAAATGTGTACATATTAATCCAGCCGATAAATTGATAGAATAATATACAAGGTGATCCTGTTAACTATGCGTATTGCAGCATTAGGAGGTAAATGCCCATAATCGCCAAGCTGGGCAAAAGGGTTGGCGATTGCAGTAATTTGTCCACTGTGACGATGCTGTGCTGCTGCTGCTCATCATCAATCTTCTATAAAGAAATAGTTATTTGTTATACAAGGGTGCAAAGTTGTATTTTACCCGCGAGCATGAAATTGAAACACGAGCAAGCGAAAGGATTCCATAGTTGAACCACGAGCGAAGCGAGTGGTTTTAAAATAGAAACCTGAGCGTAGCAAGTGTTTTAACTTAAGAGAAGTAAAACACGTTTGCACCCGTGTGTAACTTTTCCCACACTATAGCGAGGAACAGGAGAAAGTTTCTGATTTGAATGAAAAAATTGAGGATATACTTCATGGTATCAGAAGTGCTGAACCACCACCAGTTTTCTTTTTTATCTTTTAATTTCCAAGTTTTGCCCATTCAAAGTTAAGAGTGGGGTCAAATTCCTGCTTGTACAAAATCCGACCTAATTTTTTTCTATAAGAAGTAACGAAATAATCATACGTCGCACTCCAGCGGGCAGTTTGGTGGCATGTCAATATGATAGATAAGGTTCACAAATACATCAATTCATTTTCAAATAAGCAGAAATATTTGTACGTAGTATTTGGTACCTAGTATTTATAATGTACAATTCTAAATATATTAGAAACTAAAGTAGTACGTTAGTAACGTATTATTTTTTAGTATTCATTCAATTTTAAATAAAAATCCAATTTACTAGTATGTAAAATATTTAATTTACTTAAGTAGATGTTGAGTACAGCGTACCCAGCATTTCCTATCGGCAGCTCCAGTTGGCAGAGCTCGGATACACGTGGGCCGGTCTACTGATGAGGAGGGCTGGAGCGGCAGGAGGGCTTTTTCCGATTAATAGGCAGGATCCATTTTTCTTCCTTTATTGTTCCTCTCTTGGTGGAGGTCAGCTTGACACTGCTCCATACAAAACGCGTCGCGTATATATACATCACTGGCTGTGATTTTCAGCCAATCGTAAAAACATGTCGACCAATCAAAAGGCAGCGTATTTCTGTTTCATGAAATCTAAGTCTGTTCCGTTCACTAATTCTATTGGTTCGAAAATACTGCGCGTTGATTGGTGGACTTCACATTGTTCGATTTATACTAGCCTACTTTCGCTAAGTTCTAAATACATTTACCTAATTTTAATCAATCCATGCCGTAATGTTTACAATTATTGTTTGTAAATAAATACTACACGTGGTTATCCAACGTTTACAACAGAAACACATGCGGAGTTGTTTACATTCTAAACAATAGACGCTCGGATCTCTCTATTGTTCTCGGTTTACCTGCAATGTTTTGGGTTAAAACCTTTATTTTAAACATTGCGTTGGGTTATTGACCCAGGGGTCCATTGTATCATTTGAATAGGTAACTGACCTATATTTAACGGGTTATACAGTTACATTTCTTACGTAAATTAAGTTCTGGCGAGGTATCAAATGGTTCATACATAGTACAAAATGCGACATTTTAAATCTTATACGCTAAGTTCAGGCGATTAATATCAGCCAATAGGCGACTTCTAGGTTCGGTTCATACATTTGCGTTCATGAAATTACTTATACATTACTGATTACTTATATCTAACTTAATTACGTGAGGATCATTTATTTACATGATTTATCTTATTCCTAGGCGTTCATTGGTCGTGACGTCGTGTCGCTAACATTAGTCCTCCTCCGTCGCAAGACGCCATGTTGCATGGGTAGGCGACACGATCACGGAGTCGTTGTTGATGCGGTCGTCGGGCTCTGGGGGGCAGCGCAGCTCTGCGTCTCGCCGGCTGGCACCACGACGGCTATTTTGCAGGTGGGGCGCCGCATTACGCCATGCAGGGTCTTGACGTCAGCGGAGCGTGTTCTGCCGTCTGGTCCACGGTGTGTAGCCACGACGATCCCTTTGGCCACGTGTTGCGGGGGCCGTTGGGGTCCGCGACGATGTTTATGTCTCGTTCTTCTGTTCGGGTGCACTGAGACATGCGTGGTAGGTCGATGATCCTCGCTGGGGCTTGTCGTCAGCGTTCCAGGATCCCACACCGTGTCTGGTATTACTGATGCTGGGTCTCGTTCTGTTCGTGTAGCATGAGTCATAGCGGTCTTGATGTTCTTGCGTTCCGGTAGGTTCTCTCTTTCAGTAGCGGTGACGTCGTTCGGGTTCTGTGGCCAATCTCGTTCGGGTAACCGCAGAAATGCCGGTCCTTGGTACCACCGATCGTCGATGGTGATGCGCTGGCTCGGTTTACAGCGCGTTCCATCGTCCGCCACGTTGAAATTAGTCGGCAACCATCTCCACGATTGTCGGCTTGTAAGTTCGGCGATCTCGGCTATGCGGTGACTGACAAACGGTCGATATTGTCGTGCGTCATCCCGTAGCCATGACAACGTAGTTTTTGAATCCGTCCAGTATGTGATGTCATCTGCAGTGTAGCGCTGTTCTTTCAGGATAGTTTGAGCGAGGCGCGCGGCGATCAAAGCAGCGCTCAGCTCCATCCTTGGCACCGATAATATCTTTAATGGTGCGACTCGCGTTCGACTTGCGGCTAAGCTGACGTGCACGTCGTTTCCGACTTCAGTGCGCCAGTAGGCCACGGCGCAGTAGGCTTCGGTACTTGCGTCGGAGAAAACGTGCAGCGTTCGACGTGTCGGATCCATCGGCGAGTCGTACTGACGAGGTATTCTTAGTTCGGCGATGTATTTCAGGGCTTTCAGCCACTGAAAAAATGCTTCGGTGTCTTCTCGTTCTAATTCTTGATCCCAGTGCGTGCCCTTCGCCCAGACACGCTGTAGCAAGATCTTAGCGCTGATCACATACTGCGCGATGAGTCCTAGCGGGTCGTAGACAGACATAACTGTAGATAGGACTTGTCTCTTCGTTGGCGCTCGATCGCAGTTCTTGATGTTCTCTGGCACGCGTAGTAGCTTCGTGTTAAAGCTAAGCGTGTCTGTGCTAGGGTCCCACACCATGCCTAGCACCTTCTGTGATTTTTCGCCTAGCATCGTCGTAGGTTCGCTTGATCGCAGTTCGTTCGGTAGTTCTTCGATCAATTGACGATTGTTGCTAGCGAAGCCTCGCAGGTTGAATCCTCCCTCGGCGTGTGACTCGCGAACTTGCTTGACGATTCGATGCAAGTCCTCCTCGGTTTCATAGCTAGCCACGTAGTCGTCCATGTAGTGGTTGTTCTTAATATCATAGACTGCCTCGGGGTATCTCGTTCGGTTGTCTTCGGCGTTCTTGTTGCGTACAAGATGTGCTAAACATGGGCTGCTCACGCATCCGAACAGCACTCGTGTTAACTTGTAGATGTGCGGCGTGCGGTCTCGCTCGTTATTCCTCCATAGGAATAGCTGGCTGGCTTGATCTTCGTGCTTCAGATGTATTCGCATGAACATATCTTGAATGTCCGCTGTCACGGCGAATGGATTCTCTCTGAAGCGCAGCAATATTCCCAGCAGGCTCTGAAGAAGGTCTGGACCGCAGAGAATGAAGTCGTTGAGACAAAACCCTTGACATTTTGCCGCAGCATCGAAGACAGCACGCATTTTTTGCTTCTGTAGGTTAACTACAGGAAAATGCGGTAGATAAAAGGTAAGATCGCTGACCGGCGGCTCGTTCAAACGTACGGCGTAACCCTTTTCGATTAAAGCTCTTATTTGCTTGCAGTAATCTTCGGCGAACTTCGGGTCGCGTCTCATTCGCGATTCAAGGTTCAATAACCGCGAATGCGCCGTAGTGTAGCTGGCCGGTAGTTTGACGTCATCTGTAGCCCACAGCTGTCCAACTTCATAATGATCTTCATGTTTCACGACGCTCGAATTGAAAAGGTCGACAGCTCGTTGATCCGCGGGCTTGACGTTGTCTTTGCTCGAAACTCCCAAAGCTTCTATCGCCCAGTGTTTCTTTAATTGTTCATCGAGTTCCTGATCTTGTTCTACGCGACAATGCAGTACAACTTGCTCGTTCGTTCTGATTATCTTCGGCCGGAATCCGAAGAAACACCATCCCAAGCGGCAGCGTATGGCGGCGGGATCGAGTTCGCCTGCCATCCTTATCTCGTGCGGTATGCATAGCTGCCAGTGGTCGCCTCCGATGAGCATTTGCGGTACTCCCGTAGTGTAGCATTCATCGGCGAGGTCCTTGAGATGTTCGTACTTGATCATATCGGCTTTGTTTATGATCTGGCTGCGTAGTCCGATTCCGCGTACTGTTCGCAGCGTGATGTCGTAGCCTGTTCCGCCTCGCGCTGACCGTATCTTCGCCTTAACGGTAGCTGTGTTCGTTCGGTGCGCGATATCGCCTATACCGCGCACGCATAGCGGTGAAACAGGGCCAGACAATCCGATCTGTTCGGCGATGTCCTCCTCGATAAGGCTCAGTGTCGAGGCGTCGTCCAACATCGCGAATATATGTGCTTCTCCGCCCGGGCCGCTCACGGTGACGGGCAGTACTTTAAGTAGCACATTAGCAGGTTCGATCCCCGAGGTAACGTATATGCGAGCGGTATCTGGATCATTCTGCTCGTTCGGTGCATGTGTTATCTCGGCCTGCGTGGCGCGCGGCGCGCGCGTGGTGGGGGCGTGGCCTGTCCTCTCTCCTATAGAGTACACCGGCGCGGTCGTAGTGAGATGTACTGCGGCTTCGGTCTGTATTTCTTGCTTATCCGCGTGTAGCAAGCGATGATGGGGATGCGGACAGCCTGGTACGTCGCATCTCTTCGCTCGGCAGTACTGGCGCTGATGTTTATCGTTGAGGCAGCGAAAACACACCCTGTTCAGTCGCGCCCAGTCCCATCTCGCTCCGACGGGTTGGGCAGCTAATTTGCGGCAATCTGTCGTTCCATGGGTTCCTCCGCAATATAAGCAGATTGCGCGCGGGTTCTTCGTGGTGGCGTTCGTGGTATATACCACTTTCGAGGACAACGGCTGCGACGAGCGCGACTGGGACAGAGCAGGGCGGGCAACCGGTCGGTTCGTGTTGCGCTCATACCGCGCCTGCGCTGACACGGCGTTCGATGTCGCGGTAGCAGTCCGTCGCGATGTTAGAGGGGCTCTGGCGTGCGAGTATTTCATTTCCTGCTCGCTCTCGTACATCAGGAAGTCTGACAGCTGGATTATTTCAGCTTCGTCTGAGTAGCGGTGTGCGCGGGCGTAGTCACACCATCGGCTTCGTAGATGGGGGCTCAGGCGGTCGGTGATTTCCCTTATTAACATAGGATTATCAGCGTAGTGACGGCGGTCGATATCCATTACTGTAGATACTATGTTTGCGATCTTGATTGCGAAGTTATTTAGGTCATGCGCTGTCGGCCCGACGGTAGGCAGCCGACGTAGGTCTTCTAGTGCTTGGTCGAGTAGTACTTCGCTCCGTCCGTACTGTTTCTTCAATATGCGCATGATGAGGTCTGGACAAGTAGCTGTTGCCAGGACGTGCTGGACGCAAGCCTTGGCTTCTCCTCTCAGCGCCACTCGCAGTCTCGCCACGTTCTCGTACTCGGTAAACTTGTATCTTGTCGCTGTCTCGTTGTATGTGTTATAAAAACTGCGCCACTCGCTGACATTACCATAGAAAGCAGGTAATTCGTATATTTCTTTCGGTGCAGGTCTCGCAGCCCTCTGCATTTTTTCAAATATCTCGAACATACTGGCGGCGATGCTCTCCTGTGTCGAGATGTGCGTTCTTGGAGTTCTCGCATCCGGACTCGGCGAACGCGAGTATTGTTGCCTCCTTCTCGCGGAGGTCTTCGGTTCGGGGGTGAACGGCCTTTCTCGTTCATAGGCTCGCTCGGGTTCAGGCGAGAGTGACTTCTTCCGTTCGCGGGTCCTCTCTAGTTCGGGGCTCGGCGATCGCTCAGCAGGCCTCCTCGTTCTCGGAGTCTCGAACATCGAGCGTGGTTCAAGGTTCGGTGCTCGACGTTTCGATGCCGGCTCGCGTGTCTCGTACGCCCAATCTTCTGGTTCATAATTCCTCGTAAGCGCCTCAGGTTCCGCGGCCTCGATCCCCAGCCGCAACGCTTCGAGTTTTTTGTTCAATGCTTCCGCTTTGCTTAGAAGTCTTCTTTGTTTTCCCCGTAATTGTTGCATAAGTTCAATGCCTTTGTTCCATGGTTCTATTGTTCGGCGTGGTGCGAAGGATACTTGTCTCGTTCGGTCATCCTCGCGAAGTTCCCGCTCCGTATAAGTTCGTACGGAGTCGTCGTTCGGCGCGCTCGTTGGCGCTATAGCGCTTGCGGCACGTGTGTCCAGCGCCGTGGGCGCCGGGCGACTAACTGTGCGCGCATGATCTAGCGCTCGCTCGAGTGTAAGCGTTCCCCCGTCGGCCGGTTGCGATGTGGGCGGGGCTAATGGCTCGCTCCCCTCCATATGCCCACGTGCGTCGCCGGCCTCACTGGTGTCAGTGTTACTGAGTTCGTCCTCGGTGCGCGAGGCTCTGGCTCGCTTCATTTCGGCGGCCTCCGCTCCAGCCGCTAGAAAGCGTCTTCGTTCTTCATCGTCGTGAATCGACGACATTGATCTCGTCGTGATTCTTCTTCCCGTCATCGCTGCGGTGCTAAGGTTCCGGGTTCGTGCACGCAGTCGATGTCTCAGGTTCAGTCTGAGGGGTCCGGGAACACGATGCGGAGTTTCAGTAGATCGGTCGCTGCGTGTATCCGCTGGGTCAACCATCCGTAGTTCGGTCCGAAGTAGTTGACGTTGCTCGCGAAGGTTCGGACTGGTTCGCTATCCGACGCTCGAAGGACCAAAAATGTTGAGTACAGCGTACCCAGCATTTCCTATCGGCAGCTCCAGTTGGCAGAGCTCGGATACACGTGGGCCGGTCTACTGATGAGGAGGGCTGGAGCGGCAGGAGGGCTTTTTCCGATTAATAGGCAGGATCCATTTTTCTTCCTTTATTGTTCCTCTCTTGGTGGAGGTCAGCTTGACACTGCTCCATACAAAACGCGTCGCGTATATATACATCACTGGCTGTGATTTTCAGCCAATCGTAAAAACATGTCGACCAATCAAAAGGCAGCGTATTTCTGTTTCATGAAATCTAAGTCTGTTCCGTTCACTAATTCTATTGGTTCGAAAATACTGCGCGTTGATTGGTGGACTTCACATTGTTCGATTTATACTAGCCTACTTTCGCTAAGTTCTAAATACATTTACCTAATTTTAATCAATCCATGCCGTAATGTTTACAATTATTGTTTGTAAATAAATACTACACGTGGTTATCCAACGTTTACAACAGAAACACATGCGGAGTTGTTTACATTCTAAACAATAGACGCTCGGATCTCTCTATTGTTCTCGGTTTACCTGCAATGTTTTGGGTTAAAACCTTTATTTTAAACATTGCGTTGGGTTATTGACCCAGGGGTCCATTGTATCATTTGAATAGGTAACTGACCTATATTTAACGGGTTATACAGTTACATTTCTTACGTAAATTAAGTTCTGGCGAGGTATCAAATGGTTCATACATAGTACAAAATGCGACATTTTAAATCTTATACGCTAAGTTCAGGCGATTAATATCAGCCAATAGACGACTTCTAGGTTCGGTTCATACATTTGCGTTCATGAAATTACTTATACATTACTGATTACTTATATCTAACTTAATTACGTGAGGATCATTTATTTACATGATTTATCTTATTCCTAGGCGTTCATTGGTCGTGACGTCGTGTCGCTAACAGTAGATATGTTATGCGAATATATTATTAATATTTTTTCCAAATTGCCGGCGGTCAACGGTCAATGAAGTGTGTTTTGGTTAACATTATTTGTAGTCTCAACCTCTTCGTTTTGAATTAGACTATTTATCATTTTTATGTCGATTCCCCGGATTCGATTTTAAGACAATTTGTAGTTTCAGATATACTTGTTTTCCTTTAGGGTGCAGGCGTACTTTTGACAATTTGTTCATAGTCTTATTTATTACATTAAAGGAAGACTGCATTGGCAAATTCGAATTTTGCAAAAATTGTATGTTATTTTTTTATCTCGGAGAAATGTGTAATTGTGTATTATGAATAAACTTCACTTCCTCTTCTACGCAGGCTATAGCGAATACACGATTCTTTTAAACGAATTCAAATAAACTGTTTACAAATACTAAATACATTTTAATAAAGTTAAGATTTTTTTTTTTGTAAACCTTACGTTGCCACGAAACTGCCCCCTAGAGTGCGACGTATGGAAATAATTATTACTTTGTCAATATATTTTGTAAACGCAGTTAGAAATACGTGGTTAAATTTTTTCGGTTTATTAACAGGCATGGTGTATACATATACAGTCAATTTCAATCGCCTGGATTTAATTCAAAATTTTCTCATTGAATTCATAGGCATTTAAAAGTTTAAGGTTATATTCATTTTTCATTTATATTTTTATATTACAAGTAGTTCCTCTAAAACATTTATATTTATTTTACAAGATGAACACGGCAAGTAATTATTTCGTTACCTTTTATATAAAAAAAAGTTATGCCTGTTTTTCCACAAGCACGAATTCAATGACCCCACTCTGAATTTTGAAAGGGCAAAACTTGGA